>JAULJZ010166485.1:0-25367 GCA_032270985.1 Heliamphora pulchella | reverse complement strand
TCGAATACTATTGAAAACCAACTGAAAACCAAGAAACCAACCACCAAAACCACCAACACACAGCCCAGAACTTCAGTTGACTGGACCCAACCCCCAGTCGACTGAAAAACACACAAGAAAAGCCCAGAACGCCCAAAACACACGACTCAGTCGACTGACCCTCATGGTCCAGTCGACTGAACTCCAAGAACTATGATCCAGTCAATTGGACCTATGAGTTCAGTCGACTGACCAAGCCCATAAACTTTTTTTAAGCTACGGTTCCAACCTCTAAGCCTCAAATCAAAGCCTCCAAACTCTCATCCAACACTCTCAGATATACACACGCCCAAGCCTAACCTCAAATCACGAAAGAAACACCCGATACCCGATTCCATCCACTGAAATCGCCAAAACACGATTTTTAGCCCAAAAATCCAACTTGAAACAAACTCAAATCTACAGCAATCTAACGGTTAAATACACACACAATTACACGTAGCACCCATATACAGCAGTAGGGTCTAAAATCCTACCTCGGTGAGTTAAAAACTCAACACCTCGAACCACGTGCAAAATCGAGCCTCGTTGGAATGAAATTCTATCCGGATGAACGTGTAGCCATCGTGCCAATAGCAAGGATCCGCTGTTGGATCATTGGAAACCGAGCCCCGGGCTCCCGAGAACTTAGAGAGAAGGCAGAGAGAAAAAAACTTACTGGAGAAGTTTTGAAAATATCTTTTGAAAATATCTAACTCAAGATATTTATAGGTCTCCAAAATATCTGTTTTTAAAAATTTTCAAAATTCACACTGTAACATTCCACGGCCCCGGGAACCTGCCCCGCATGCATACCTAACCTCGATCATACATCAAAAAGCATTTAAACATGTTAAAGCAAAAACGCTAAACGCGCGTCGAAAAACACCGAAAAAAAAAATGGATCAGGGTCTCATAACAACCCTCTATCCAAGATTCATGAAATCAAGTTCAATACATTTAGATTAACCAAGCTTTAACTGAACCTTGAGTTAGGTTATGGTTTTTAGCTTTCTAATCCACAAACCATCTAGTTTCGTGACTTTAGTTACCCCTTATGTATTCCAAACCTTATTAAACCATTTATTTCGTTCCAAGTAAGCCATGAGTTCAACCCTAAACATGGGTTCCTCTCAACAATTCCAACATTCATTGATCGTTTGATTTTAGCAATTAAGTCAAAATTTTCGGTTCCTTTCATTGAACCCATCAAATCAATACAACATTATTCTATTTAATAATTTAATTACACCTTCACATTTATTCAATCACAAATCCAAAAGTTTCAAATTTTACCATGACACATATTTCATCCAACTCGTTAATGACATCAAGAACTAGTTAAGGTGTTATTAATTTTTTTTCCTATTTCAAGTAATCAAGATTTAAATTAACTCAATTTTGTTGGCTCATCAATCCTTATATTAAGTACTACTTAAGAGGGTTTAAATTCAACAATATAGTCAAATTTCATGCTATTGAAGCTTACATATTAAAGTTTCCCCCTTTTGGGAACTTAGTTATCAAATGAACATTTATTTCATAACTTCTTAAACTACAAGGCTCAAACCCATCAATTTTACCCATTTTTCATAAAATCAAAGCATTCCAATATCACAAATTTGGGTTTACATATGAAAGTTCCCAAATCTCTAAGATTGGTTACGAGCTTAATCCTCAATCCTTAAATTATCACGCTACCAAAACTTAAACGATTACTCAAGAATTCCAACTATTGTTATTTCATTCACATTACTATGAAGTCATCTTACACAACTCATGAACTTAACTCAAAATCACTACCTTCCAGGTTACAATAATTCTACCTTTTTAAAAGTATTGATTTAAGATTGGGTTTTACATACACTCAAACCATTTAGCATTTATGCACACAAATTCCCAAATTTTGTAATTACATCATGAATTGAATCTTCCGACCATAAATTAACAGGTTTCATAGCTCACTTATCACATGAGAAGGTTTAAATTTTTACTAGGGTTTTCAAAAATTCCCAATAGTTTCGAGTTGCAAAGGAGTCCAACTAAAATCAACACATATCGACACAAATCATCAACAGTTAGTCAAAATCCTACTTGGTGGAAGCTGAAAACACCAAAAGCCCCAAATTGGTAACCTTAGAATTCGGCCACTTTGGAATTTGGCTTCTTGATAGCTTTGATGGGTTGCTCTTGCTTCATGAGACTTGAATCTCTTTCGGGTTGTTCCAATTTGATTATTTTGACGTCCAATTTTAGAGGGAAACAATGATTAGCTCAATCTTCATGGAAACAATCAAGAAAATGAAAAAGAAGATAAGAGAAGAAGGGGTAACTAGCGACAGGGGGAGAACTGAGTCTCTCCCAGAATTACAGCTTCTTGAAACTTCGAATTGATCCCTCCACCCCGTAGCTTCCACTTAGATGCCCAGGAATCAAAGAAGAAAGATCAAACAGAGGAAAATAGGAAGGGACGGGGTGAGATGAAAACAGATGAGGGTTTGCCGTCGCGACTTAGGGTCGGGGATTTGGGGTGTGATTCATTAACTCCATACATTAATCCACCCATTTTCGAGGCAAAATAGAAATTAATACATGAATCTATCCATGAAATCACAAGAATTTTGACAGAAAAGAAGGAGAAGAAGAAGCCACCGCGATGGAGAGGCTACAACAAAGCACAGGACGCGGCAAAGAAACAGGGAGGGAAAAGTGTACCGTCGTTTAGGGATAACGTCTTGGCTTCCCTTGGGCCTTGTTTGCCTCATTCTTATGGTTGTCTCACTTTTCTCCATCACTCTTGATAATTCTAGAAAAATCGATACTTTCCAAGGCTTGCGTCCATGAAGCCTCCCAAGAGAAGAAGCAGCATTTAAAAGGAGAAAAGAAAAAAAAGAAACCGCCGGCTATGGAGTAAGAATAAGGGCCTTGGTGGTTTAATTGCTTTGGTTCCCTCTTTCTTGATTTTTCTAGGAGCCTCTTTAATTAGCACACCCATATAACACTTGTTATTAGTTTGATTTAAAAATAAAAATTATTTATTTCCCAATTAAGTTTAAATAAAATTTTATTTTATTATTAATTTTTCAATACCACTGAATTAATAACATATTGATATCCAGGTGTGTCAAAACACCCCAACGCAACCGTGCGTATATATATCATGTGTTGTTAATCATCAGAAATTACTTCCGATAATTTAATTATGTCAAATTAATTAATCAAAAATAAATAAATAAAAACGTTCCCGGTCTCCACAACAGTAGGTGAGTCTAACTAATCAAACTACTTTTTATACTTTTTCAACGACCAGACCCAAACTCAATGTATGCTAAACAAGAATTTTCTTGCAAATATTCTTACAACACTAGAAATAAACTAGAGACATGATATATATTTATAAATGTTAGAGATCATGACTTTTTCGAATAGCCACGAGAGGAGAAAGATAAATGTCATGACCCAAATCTCAAAGATCGAGTCATGACCAACCAATAAGATGAAACCCACCCAATGCCTACCAAAACGAGCTTTAAGAGTTCTCAACTCTTCTTTTGTTTTTTGTTTTTTTATAGGAAAATTGTTCTTTTGTTTTGGAATTTCACCATTTAGATAATAAGATAAGAAGATTTTCGTAACAATGACTAGAACATGAAAGTTGTAACGCCCCAAACCCGGCCGCATGAATCGCCGAAGAAAAAAAACCGTTTTATAAACCAAAACTTGCCAACGCTAACCTTAGTCAACACGGTTTTAAACGAAATTTAACGACGAGTTCAAAACCTTTCAAATATGCCCAACCGATGGTTTAATTTAAAGTAAAAGATAGGTTTAAATGAGTAGAAAATAATCCCAAAAGTTGAGCCTTTGAAACAAAGCAAAAGAACAGATTTTGCCTAGATCGATCGATCGGTGAAAAGACCGATCGATCGGTCTCTTGCCTGCACAAGAGAACTAAGAGCATCACAAGACCGATCGATAGACCAATCGATTAGTCTATCAATCTGTCTTGCTCTAGGTCCTTTTTTAAGCTAAAAACCTATTTTTCAAAACTTAGAATAATTTTTTGGTACCATTCAACACCTTTGTAAGCAAGAAAATAACCTTTAAAAAGAGAAAAAGTCACAGGTTATGAACATTGAACAAATGGAAAAGCAACCCATCGCGATATCTATAGAAAAGATTTAAGAATAGGAAAGCGTACAACCAAACTCAAACGACCTCACATGCTTACAACAAATATACTCTTGGCCTTAAGGCTTTACCAACAAACTACTCTCGAACAAAATACAATAAACAAAACTCTTTAACGTAACAACCTAAAACAAGCTCCAAGAATCTTCAAAGGTGGCGACCTAATGAGGTCTCAAGGTACACTCCTCCAAGAGATAACTCGATCTTCATGATTACATGAAATGTTGTTAGACAACATGAGTCGAAACTCGTAGAAAAAATGACTAGCGATGAATGTATATATGCATGACATGAGACGGTAATTATGCGACGTGCAATGTCACACCCCGAACCCCGGAGACCCGTGAACTGACCCCAAACCATTCCTCCTAAGGATCATCATCTACGATTTTCATTCACCATAGAATTTGAGTTCCGATTATATGAAAAATTTCTTTAAATATCCATATTCTCACACATATCCAATTTAAAACAAATACTTGAAATCCCAAGAGTTCATTTACAATCATAATATCTTTAATTACAATCCTCCATTCTGGGCTATATACAATCATAATGCAAAAATATAAATAAACACAAAATCTTCTTTCTAGTCTTTCCCAAAGTGTCCCTTGCCCTGGTATCGTCCCTGGTCTTCAAAACCTGAAATGGTTTGATAAACATACGTGAGCCGAAGCTCATAAGATATAGATTAACTCAGATGTAATGCATGATTTGTGAGGTGTAATGGGTGCAACCGAAGCAAAATAAAAATTTTCATCAATTTATTATTCCTTCACACGCACACCCACACCCACGCACGCCGATTCATTCCCATTTATCATTTCATATTATTCAAATCATCATAATTCCATTATCCTATTTTTCACAAAAATCGTGTCACAATTTTATTACCCAGTTTATCACAAAATTGTATCACAACTAATGAATCGGTATCGGGTGCAGCTTATAGAAATCCCTCCCTATTATTCCCAATAGGCTACGCGAAGCCATTGGGCAATAGACAGCTCTATAACTCACCACGATACAACACCACATTTTGAGGGCTAACCGGTGGGCGTGTGGTCCCCATCTTGTGCAAGTTTTTGGTCTTTCACTGCGGACCTGCCAAGCCAACTTAATCCACATCAATCGATCAACAAATCACACATTTCGGGGGCCAACCCGTGGGCATGCGGACCCGTGGACCTCGCTCACAACCCATCAACAAAATTTGAGCTTAACTAACCTAACTTCCACTAAGCAAATCACAGCCACGACACGGCCTCTGACCTATTGTCCAAATAACTCTCGTAAAAAGTGCACAGCACAAAACAAAGGGAACCCAATCCTGAGACCTTTCATCCAAGGTTATTAATATCCTCCACGACTTTGCAGGCACCTCCCGCACTTCCGCTCCCCAGGTACGCATCTCTTGTAAACATCTTAGCCCACAGTTTCTCGTCTATTGCCCTAGGCTATCCAAATTACACTGCTAAACCTTATTGTTCCTCACTTCTTTTCTTTGGGCAAACAACATACCCATCTTTGAACCTATGGTCAAATACAAGCAACCTCTAGACATATCATACTCAAAATACACCGTCTCAGCACTAGACCAACTATACTATCGAACCCTTTTATGGTCCTTTCAAACCTCACGCACCCAATACGGTTCCCAAACACGATCTCCTAATCGGCCAGACCACGGGCCTGTATTTCTATAAGAATTCCATAGAACCGATACTCGAGGATTTCACCACATAAACAGTTAAACCACTGAACTCCTTGATGGACTTCACCTGACTTGAGCTAAAGCTGCTAGCATTTCGTACAAACTAAACTACATCTCCAGAAACATCGCCTAAATGCTCGGGCTCACGAGGTAAAGCAAATGGAACCTTCAAGTAACCGTAAGCAAACGAATCTGCATTCTTATGATCCTAACGTTTTACTTTTACCGACAATGAACAATCACATCGGTCAACTAGTTATGAAACATCTTTCTTCTTAGAGAAACCACGAACCAATGCTCAATTTTTACTCAGCGTCACTACCTTTTCTGGGTAACCATTATACACTCAGCTCAAGAGAAGATTAACCACATGCTTTAGTAAAGACATTCGTCATCATCGTACAAACGTCATCGGCCACCATTCACAATGTGTACATCATTCGTCGCACTAGTTCTTCGCAGTTAGATCTTTATTCAAGCACATTAACTATCATTCACTCCTTCACATCCCAACGATATATCACACGTGTCCACCAGACCCTCACTGGTTAACCGCTAAAGACCACATATACTCGCATCATTGTATGACGTCTCTTCATAGGGTCGCATCATATCACTTGATTCTCAACAGGTAGGTAACAACCAAACATGTAGGTAAAACCACGCCACAATCTCGAACTCGCGACTCCAGTACACCCATTAAAACACAAAACATTCAGCCGAGAACACCCGTCTCTTATGTCACCATACAAGTACCACCGAAATATCACTATCCGAGCATGAAAGCAACTACAAGCAATTAGAACAAAACGAACCTCGCTCAAAAACTCTAAACCAAATAGCACCATCCTATCCCTTGCCTCTAAGGGTAAGATAACGTCACCATCTGTAGATCTTACGCCATGTTACATACTATTAGCATCATCCCTTTACGGAACCTCCTCATACCGACACATCATCTCAAGACGGCCGAGTCAGCTACACCAACCACATCTATACCATGCTCCACAAACTTCACACACTCACATTCTTACTAAACACTATGTATTCCACATAATCTCTTACTCTTGAGAACAATGACCCAAGTCACAAAACTCTTCTTCGTGAAACTTCTCAAACAACCTCGAATTTTTGTTCACCACATCACAACTACCATCAATATACACCTCCTCTTACGTACACACACATCACTCAATAACCAACCTATCGATAACATCTTTAATCCACATACTCTTTCCTTATACACCTCCAAATTTTATCAAGAAACATAATGCAGCACCACTCTACAAAGAAAACACAAGGGTCATCAATCTGACCTTCAACATCACAAGATACTACTGTGATTACCAACAACACTCCTCAGGGTAAGGGACATTCCCAACCATGTGCCTAAGCACAGACTTTCTAACACACTTTAAGCTGGAGATTATTACGCTCTCGTCCACTATGTTTCCATCCACTATGCTCCCGTCCATACCCAATCTCGGGGTACACGACTCATGACACAGCACAGTTCAAGACATAGCACGGCTCATGATGTACATAATCCTCAACGCGCCTAAAACCACACTTCATATCCATCCATAACAAATAATTGCCAAGGATTTTAAATGCTCTACTCAACTTATCCTTCAAATTACTGACGACACAACATAATACGGGCAACTAACTACGATCACCCCAACTCACATGGGTATAACATACTCCAAACAATCAATACTCATCTCACAGGCTTGCACCCACCACAATCACTGACCCCCGGGTCATAATTTCACCACTCATACCACCATCTGAACCACAACTTATTCTAGTCACATAGGGATAATCCCTACAACAAAGATATCACAACACTTAACTAGGTCAAACTCAACCTAACCTCCTAAAACCAAGCTACATACTACTCAACACCTAGTCACATCACGTCCACATATTCACATACCGAGGGAAAGCCCCAGAGCAACGCGACAATCTGGGCAACTAATTCAGATTTCTCATAGAAAGAACGTCGGCCAAATGCTTTTCTATTTCGAACTCTAAAGTAGTTGAACGGACGCCATATGGCATGCCACATCACCCCAAGATTTAACCCTCCATGCTCATATAAATACATAACACGTGCAAGACAATTCAATCGCAAACCCATGCAAGCACACAAATCATGCTGTGTAGTGGTGCCTAACCTCATCAAACAGGTCACATACTATGGTCATGGTTACTTTCCACGGCTCATAGGTATTCGAACCTAGAGCTCTGATACCATTCTGTCACACCCCGAACCCCAGGGACCCGTAAAACGACCCCAAACCATTCCTCCTAAGGATCATCATCTACGATTTTCATTCACCATAGAATTTGAGTTCCGATTATATGAAAAATTTCTTTAAACATCTATATTCTCGCACATATCCAATTTAAAACAAATGCTTGAAATCTCAAGAGTTCATTTACAATCATAATATCTTTAATTACACCTCCATTCTGGTCTATATACAATCATAATGCAAAAATATAAATAAACATAAAATTTTATTTCTAGTCTTTCCTAAAGCGTCCCTTGTTCTGGTATCGTCTCTGATCTTCAAAACCTGAAATGGTTTGGTAAACATACGTGAGCCGAAGCTCGTAGGATATAGTTAACTCAGATGTGATGCATAATTTGTGAGGTGTAATGGGTGCAACCGAAGCAAAATGCAAATTTTCATCAATTTATTATTCCTTCACACGCACACACCCACGCACGCCGATTCATTCCCATTTATCCTTTCATATTATCCAAATCATCACCATTCCATTATTCGATTTTTCACAAAAATCGTGTCACAATCTTATTACCCGATTTATCACAAAATCGTATCACAACTAATGAATCGGTATCGGGTGAAACTTATAGAAATCCCTCCCTATTATTCCCAATAGGCTATACGAAACCATTGGGTAATATACAACTCTATAACTCACCACGATACAACACCACATTTTGGGGGCTAATCCGTGGGCATGTAGTCCCCATCTTGCGCAAGTTTCTGGTCTTTCACCGTGGACCCGCCAGGCCAACTTAATCCACATCAATCGATATGGTTTATTATTTGTTCATTTTTCACAAAAAAAAAAAAAAATCCAGGAATCCACCCACAACTGGTTCCTCTCCCAATCATTTTTGCACATTATCATTTCAATTCCAATTGCAACTTTTCCATTTCATTGTCAAATCACATTTGGTTTTAGTGTTCAATTTCTCTTTTCAAACCAAATGCATCATAAGTACCAAAACACAACCTTTCATGAATCATATTACTTTCATTAATCTCATAATGCACCAATAACACAAAATTAAATTTCTTTGAAATCATGAAGTGTGAAGAAAATGAAATACACCTATCATATGCATATACATGTATATACAAGTTAAAATCCACGTTTTCTCTTTAAAGCTTAAACTTTTAAATGATAACTACATAGCCCACAATTTTCCACACCCATACTTGTTCTCAAGACCTTAGTCACATGTCAAAAACTCTTTTTTTTTTTATCGCAAACAATGCCAATCGATATGGTACTAGCATCCCAACCCAAGTGTAGTGAGGTAGGTAAATCCATAGTCCAATGGATAAGAACTTTGATAAAAAGGTTCAATATTGATGAAAATACCCTTTTTAAAAGCATTTGGCCAAAAATGGGTGAAAAATAGTTAAGAAAATTTGACATACTCTCACTATTTTAATCATAACTTTTTCTACAAAAAGAAATATTTGTGAGAGTAGTCTTGTTAGAAAGAGGACTTCCAAGGCTTTGATTTGAGTATAAAAATGATCCTATTCGGAGTCCGGATGAGGGAGATATGATAAAAAGAAGTTAGCCCTACGCAGTCAGTCCGCTCGAGCGGACGTTGGGCGCTCGAGCGCCCAACTCTCTACCAGTTGAGCGCTCGAGCAGATAGGGCTCTACTCGAGCGCGCTGTCGCCCGAGTAAAACCCCAAAACTCCCCTGTTTTGAGTTTCTAACTTCTAAATCCTTAACCCTTCATCAAACATGTCTCAAATCTCAATTTCCACCACAAAAACATTGGATTCAAGTCTCATAAAGCCTTTTATGCAAAAATTTCTCAAAATCATAGTTTATCATTTCTCAAAAACCCCCATTTCCATCTAACCCAATGCAATATACACATAAACCCTTTAATCTATTCATCATGCATGAAATTAACTCAAGTTTTATGCATATAAACAAAATATCAACCCAAATCAATGAAAACATGCGAGAGAATCTAGATCCTACCTTGGATTTGCTCAAAAGCTTGATATTACTCTAATTTCTCCCTCCTAGGGTTTGGGTGTTTGGTGTTCTTGCCTCTTTGATGCTCCATCTTTCACTTCCTTGCTCCAAAGCTTGATTTCCATCCTCGGTGGCTCTCAATCTTGCTTCAACCCTTCAATTTTTATGGTGGAGGGTTAGGTTTTCAGGTGGAACATGGGTTTCTCTCTCTGAAAGGAAGAAGAGAAGAAGAGGAGGAGAAGAGAAATGGGAGACGTGGGCTGGAGGGCTCTATCTCTCTCTCTTAATACATATATACTCCCAACCTTTCTCCAATGTTCTAGAATTGCCCGAGCATTTCCCGATAATCCGCTTGAGCGGACCCCCACCGCTCGAGCGGTGATCCCTGAAGCTGAATTCTGCAAATCTTCCCAAAACTCAACTCAAACTTCAAACCTTGCTCACATCTAAATATTTGAATTTCTCCATTAACTTAGCCATATCAAAATCATTCATCACCATGTATCTTCACTTCACTTTCACATATCGTTAAGTCAACCATTAACGAGCCAAATTTTATGGCATCCACGCCCAAATTTAATTTCTTCTCTTCTATTACCGAAAATATAAAAGAATAAAATAAACAGGTACCAGGTCCTTACATGCAACACATAAAGTTATCAAATATGACTTCCATTTTCTTACAAAGTTCGGCGCATAACCGATTTTTAGTACAAAACCATCATTTAGCTTTCTTTCATTTCAACTTCAATACATCCATTCCAAATCCAAACCAAGTTTACCTTTCTAACAAATGTTTATTGTTCCCCCAATCATTAACTATCAAGGTTCTCTCAATTCGTGACCAAGTTTTGTATAAAAGAATTATTATTCAATTCCCTATCATTTTATCCATTCATCTAATTATGGTTTTATCAACCCAGCTTTACAACTCACACACACCCACACACACAGCATCAACATCTTTGCATGATTCTACCAACTTGTGGTTAATAAACATAGGTACTGACGTCGGACGAGCGTATAGACCCACGTTACATAACAATCAACCCAGCCACACAGGCCCCCTGAAGTAACAAGACGTTCTATACCCGACGCGACTAACGTCCTTTCCTGGTTCACTAGCCGGTGGGCAGAAAACCCAATTTGCGCAGTTTTTCGATCTTTTACCGTGGAGCAACTCGTACCCAACCTTAAATGATCCCTTATATCCCAAAATCGATCATTTTTGGATATATCAAATCACATCATACACGCACGAGTCCAACCCAAAATGGTTCCTCTCGCTGTAGACACCCCAATTTGACCCCGTCCAATTTTAGGTGAATCCGATGATGAAAACAGTTGAAATGGTGTCTCAGTTCGATCCTCGAAAAGTGATCCAAGATCGGTATTTGAACCCGAAACCTTCAAACCAAAGAAATTTTATCGAACCATCGAAACTTGTTGTCCAAGTAAGGCGACCGCCATGTTCATTGTGGCGACCGCCACCTTTATCCTGGCCACCGCCAACTCACATTGTGGCCACTGCCAATAAAACCTTGTGGAACTTCTTTTAAACATGGCGACCGCCATATTGAACCTGGCGACCACCAACTCCAAATGGCTTGACGTGTCCCAAAATGTAGCAACATCTCATTGGTTGATAAACACTATAAATACGGTGCCCCTGCTACGTTTTCAAGGACAGAATTTTACTGAGAGGTTTAGTAGAGAAGCTCTGTTGAGTCGCCGAGCAATCCGAGCCCCGACACCGAAGCCCTGCTAAAATACCGACACCGAAACCCTACTGAAGTCCTAAAATCCTAACTTGGATCATCGCCCGAGGACCTCATCACCACTTCCCTCCTTGAGGATTCTTTAGCAATCCAGGTACTTAGTTTGGATCCCCGATCTTTCTAAACTCCATTTTTCTACCTCTTTGGAGTGACCGAGTTAATTTCATTGTCTTACTTCTTTTACATTATATAGTTGTTTCAATCATTAGAATTCATCTTTAATGAATATATTCAGCTTCTTTAGCTTGTTTAATTTTGTTTAGCTTGTTTATTTGTTTACTCGAATATTAGTTATTTTATCTGCATTAAGCTTATTAAATTATTATTAAATAGTGCTAATATAATTTAGCAATATGACTAACAATGTCGTTATTGTTATAATCAAAGCACTTACATAAAAATGGTTGTAATTGTCAATATTACACACATTTAATTCTAGTATTTCATTTCATTTTATTTCATTTCATTTTTTTATGTTAATTTAATATTCTAACCTTTATTTTATTTTATTTTCTTCTAGTTAGTCTAATTTTCTATCACCAGTATTCTATTTTATTTTCATTTTCTTTTCTTGTAACATTAATTTAATACTCTATTTTATTTTCTTTTTAACTTAATATTTCTTTTCTAGTTTTTATTTTTCATTTTTATTTTCATTTTCCTTTTCTTTTAATGTAGTTTAAGTTCCTCGGAATGTTTCATTTATTTTGTTTTTCTTCTTATAATGTAGATTTTTCCCTTTTAATGTTCTTTTTCCTTTTCCTTTAATATAGTTTTATTTTTCTTCTTACTAGTATTCCACTTATTTTTCTTTTCTTTCCCTTCTAATGGTAATTTACTTTCAATTCATAGTACTTATCTCATTTTTCTTTTCTTTTACCTTGTTAAATCTAAAAATTATAAAAAGGTTCTTAATTATATTTTCTAAAAATGCAACTTCCTTCTCTTTTGTTCTCTTTTCTTTTTATTTTCTTTTATTTCTTTTAAAATATAAAATATAAACAATTAGATTTTTTTTTATTAAAATAGCATTTTTCTAACCTCTTTTCTTTCTAGTACAAGTTTCTTTTGTAAACTTTCTTTAGGATTTTTCATGCATCTTTTATTATTTTTTTTATTAATTCATCATGTTAACCTAGTTTGCTTTGATAGTATGCATGTTTTAGTTAATTTCTTCAAAAATTATGCTTAGAATAGTTTAGCTTATTTTGTAACAATTCATATTTAAATAATTTTAGCATGTTTTTGTTCTTGTATGCAAATCATGATAGTAAATTTATTTTTGTGAATATTGCATGTGAGAGTGTTCTATGTATCATTTAGTTAGAAATTGTATGTTATAAGACTTAGGATTTTATCCCTTCATTTGTTTTATTTGCATACATTTGAGAAATCTTATTAAAGAATCAATGATGATTAGTAGAGGCCAACCTAACAGTTAGGCGAACGGGGTGCCTAACACTTTTTTCGATTCATACCTTAGCCCTCGAACCCTCTTTCTCTGGTTAACGTTTTAAAAATCAGTGGCCATTTTTGTTTTTCTTAGTTTTTATCAAAAACTAAGTGGCAACTCTATTTTCAATAAAAAAATTTTTTCAAAATTTAGTTTTCAAGGTGTTAAAATATTTTTAAAACATCTTTGAATCCCCATATTTTTGAACACTTTTCAAAAACTCCTAAAATCTCAATGCCACAGTATTTTCTGGCGACTCCGCTGGGGATTGGTTTAGAAAATCAAATAAAAGGGCTAGACTTGAAAACATCATTAGTTCTTAACAAGAATTTCTTATTTTCATTTTCACATGCATATGTATTGTTCTTCAAAACCCCCATGCCTGGTCGACCCAATACCCTAAACGTTCATCCATTTCGTGGATTATTAGAAAGACGGGTAACCCTTATTGACTGTACACTATCATAGATGCAGTAAAAGAGTTCGGGTGTACTGTTTGACCATGTCTTGCACCACTCCAGGCATGAGAGGTATCTACCCGGCTCTATTCAGAAGGTACCCTGTTCGATTGACCAAAATCGGCCTTTTGCATCTAGTGAACTTAAAACTCTCCATTAGGTGCTGCTAACCCTAGTAGGATGATGTGTTTTTTTCATTGTATATTTTGTTTGCATATTGTTAAGATTGTTTTGCTCGGGTTTAAGCTAGTTCTTTTTCTGGGTTCGGCCCAAGTTTTTCATTATCCTTTGATTAGATTAGTTTTTTTGGCCTTCGGGTTCTTACTTGGGCTTTGTTTCTCACTATGTTCAGTTTTTATACCGTAGTTTTCTTCTCGGGGTCATGCTCGTGTTTCGTTTTGTAGCCTCTAGGGTAATTTCTTCCTCCTCCGGGTTCTTTCTAGGTTGTTAGTTCCATACCCCCGCCTTTGTTTAGGCTCATTTCCTTTAGATCCTTGTTTTACCCGCATAAGCTAGTTTCTTACCGTTATGCTGCCTGCTTTTCTTAGAATTCTAGGTTAAACCAGTCCTCTCAGCCTTGTTCTATTTTCTTGTCGGAGTACTGCCCATTCCTTCACCTGAGTTTAGTCAAATTTGTTCAGTTGTTATGAGCCCGACAGGGGCATTGTTATAGCTTTCGTAATTATCTGCCTATGGTTTGTTGTTTTGGATATCTAGAATATTTGCTATCTGTCATCGGGGTTCTTGACCGGGAAATGTTTGATTCTGGTTATTCTGCTTTTGGGATCCAGGTTTCCTTCGGGTCTAGATCATTGAGTCGAGAAGAGCATAGTTAACACTTGTTTGGGCAAGATTAATGATGGGTAGACTTTGTAGGGTATCTGAACAGCCAACTGAGCCAGCTAAAATGGTAGAGAATGAGGTGAACTTGATAGTTTTAATGAGAGCCATTACTGAGATACAAAGAGCTGTGGAGCAGTAGACCCAAGCTCAAAATCAGTGTCAGGCGCAGATCCGGGCAATTTAGGCCCGTATGCTCGTTGTAAATGAACAGCTGGATGACATAAATGAGAATGCTGAAGACTTTTGGGATGACAATCAGGTCCCCGATGGACCGCAAGTTGTTCCACGACCACAACGAAACCCTCGACAGGTGATAGTTCAGAAAAAAAACACTGTTCAGTCCAGAGAATCTGCATTAGTTGAGAAAATCAACCAAATGGAGAAGGTCCTAAGAAAGGCCAAAGGGATTGAAGAATACATGCTAGATGTCGGAGGGCTATGTTTGTTCCCAGACGCTAAGCTACCAAAAAAGTTCAAAATACCATATATGGACAAGTTTGACATAACCGAAGATCCCAGAATTCATCTCCGAAGGTATGTTGGTACCCAATCGCCAATGGAAATTGATGACCAGTTGAAGGCTCAGCTCTTTCACCTATCTCTTTCTGAGCAGCCTAGAAATAGTTTCTCTCCCTCGATATAGCAAAGACCAGAACTTAGGAGGACATAGCTACGACATTTGTCAGTCAGTATAGCTACAATATCCAACTAAATATCACCACTAAAGAGCTCGAAACAACTCGACAGGAGAGCCGGGAGTCTTTTGTTGATTTCTTGACTCGATGGAGGGGTAAAGCCCCTAAAATGACTAATCGACCCACTGAGAAAGAACAAGTGAGGATCGTGGTTAAAAATCTGCAATCTCCACTGAAGCGGTATCTTATCACTCAGCCGCTTTCTACCTTTGAACAGTTGTTTGACACTGAAATGTAGATTGAAGACGCCATTCAGTTTGGGGAAATCGAGAAAGCCGAACCGAGCCAGAAGCCTAGGAGGACCTTCCTCACAAATAACCAAAACCAGTCTACTGCCACCAACCTCGTGTCTCGTTCAAACGAGGTAAACCTGCTGAACCCATCCTCTTTCGCACAGTAATCCAATAATACCCAACAGTCAGACAATGGCCAACAGCAATAAAGGCCGAGGAGAGTCTACACTCCCCTCAATATTTCTTTATCCATCGCCCTGAGTCGACTCGTCAAGAAAGGGCTTATCAAAGCATTGGACCCCATACCTGTACCCGATCCCTTACCGTCAAGATTTAATACTTCTCAATACTACACCTTCCACCAAGGTCACGTGCATTTGACTGATAGATGTATGAGGCTGCGTCATGAGATCCAGAATCTCATTGACAACAAAGTGATCCCGCCACCATTTACCACCCCAAAGCCGAATGTCATGACTAACCCACTGCCAAACCATACCAGGCAGGCTGGGGTAAATTACATGTCTCTAGGGGAATCAAAGAACCCGAGTTGATATATCTGTCTAGCATACCTGCCACATCCTCATATTTTAGGTACTGAAGATCAAGCAATTTGTTCATTGCTTATGACCAAAAATGGCTGAGATGTCATAGAGGAGTGGAATGATAATGACTGGGAAGGATATCAAGCAGTAATTCAAGAGGAGGAGCGCAACGAAGAAGATGATTGGCCTTTGGATTACCTGGCCCGACCTTATGGATTTGGCCACGTGCTTGATGGCATCACTCTTTCCCAACTTTTTGAGGAAGAAATATACGTCGACGAGATGCAGTCCTATTGGCTGGTGAGGGTCGTGCTAAAATCAGATGGGGTCGAGTGGACCGACTTCTGGGCCGCTCGGGAACAGCAGGCAAATTTTATCAAAAAAGACATCTAGGAGGAAGTTGATAATACTTGGGCTATCGAAGATGATGAGGAGAGGAGAGGAAGAATAGTAATCGGCGATTTAGGAAATTTGTGGGCATTTAAAATTTCTCCGCCTGTGAAGGAGATACAACAGACCAGCGACACAATAATGGTATTATGGAATCCCGAGGAGGGGATAAAACATCTAACCAGAAGTAGGCGGCATTTCAAGTCAGCCTAGCTGGAAAAAGGGTAACCAAGCAGAAAAAGGAAAGGAGAAAGAACAAGACGAAGAGGATGATGCAGTGCTGAAGCAGTTAAAGAAGACGTAAGCTAACATTAGCATTTGGGGGCTACTGATAGCCTCGCATGAACACAGACAAGCTATGCTGAAGGTTCTGAATAAAGCCAGCATTCTGATAGAGGCCATCCTGGGGCAACTGATTGGACTTATTCTGCCGGCGGTGGAACCAAAAGTTATTTCTTTTTTCAATAAAGATCTGCCAATAAAGGGAAAGAATCACAACAAACCACTGCATATTACTATTAAGTGCCTGGACAAATGGGTCCCTGTGACTCTCATTGATAACGGATCTGCATTAAATGTATGTCCGCTCAGAACAGTACTTTGTTTAGGACTAAAGATGGAGCACTTCACACCGAGCAATCAAGGAGTCCGGGCCTATGACAACATAAGGAGGGACGTACTAGGGCTAGTATTGTTTGCGATATCGGTAAGGCCTTTGGAAACGTCAGTCGAGTTTCATGTACTAGATGTACCGGCATCTTTTAACTTATTGTTGGGAAGACCTTGGTTGCATGACCCAAGTGTTCAGGCTGTACCATCGACTCTCCATCAGAAATTGAAGCTGATAAGAAATGAGGCAATTCTAACTATTCATGGAGAAGACAGCATTCATCCCCCAAGGAGAGGAGAGGGTTGAACTCTATTGGAAGTACAACATGGCGAAGGTGATGTATCGCTCAGTGGTTTTTGATTTAATGAAGCATAGGTTGTTTAGATGCTAACGAATAAGGAGAAAAGGTACATCAACCCAAGGGCAATCACGATGATGAGGCAAATGTCCTACTTTTCGGGCATGGGACTAGGGCATAAACAGCAAGGAATCCCTGAACATGTTCAGGTGTTGCCAGCTTCTCGCCATTTTGGTCTTGGATATAAATCATCGGAGGAAGATTTGGAAGGGCCTAAGAAGGGACGGAAGGTCCATTACTCAGGAACTCTCAATGGGTACTTTGTTAAAAAGGGGGAAGATTTCCCGTACTGCGGCTTTTTGGAACCATGGAGTGACGATGAAACTAATCAAAAGCTGCCAGGGTTGGAGATCTTTTTTGGCCATCAGTTGTTTGATACAGAGGAGGAAGTGAAAAGGGAAGGGGAAGAGGAGAAGATTCAAGAAAAAGATTAGGCCGACAAGCTCGATGGAATCGGCATGGTAACATTGTTCAATACAAAGATGGCACAATTGCAAGTGATCGACTCGAACTGCTTCATGATGGGCTTCAGCGCGCCAGTAGACTGGACCAAACTCATCGTCAATATGGCTGTAAAGGAAGTGAAGAATTAGACTATCGAGTCTTGTAGTATGCAGGTTGTCTATCTTGAGTCCAAGTCTGAGTCTGAGTCTATGGTTGAGAGCACGTTTGTTTGTGCACCTCCCTCTGTTTATGCTTTCGAGTTTGTAATTCCTTCTTCTTTCAATGAAATGAACGAAATTTCCAGTTACTCTGCTTTATTTAATTTATTTCATATGCTTTTCGACGATTTTGAATTCGACGAGAATATCCCTGAAGAAATAAAACTTTAAATAAAAAGAGAAGAAAAAATGCGTGCCGAACCTATAATTGAAGAAACTTTGTCAATAAATTTGGGTAATGAAAATAACCTGCAAAATATACAAATTGGTTCTTCTTTATCCTTAGTCGAACAAGAACAATTAATAACTTTATTAAAAGAATTCAAGGATGTATTAGCATGGTATTACGAGGATATGTCCGGAATTGATCCTGACATCGTCCAAAATCATATCCCTCTATACCCCGATGCTAAACCGGTCAAACAAAAATTAAGACAGATCCGGCTAGAATGGGCTTTGAAGATCAAAGAAAAAGTTGTCAAACAGATCAATGTCGGGTTCCTGATGGTAACCGAGTATCCAAAATGGGTAGCTAATATTGTTCTAGTGCTGAAGAAGGATGGTTGTATTCGAGTCTGCGTAGATTTTCAAGATCTCAACAAAGCTAGCCCGAAAGACGATTTTCCACTTCCACACATTAATGTCTTGGTAAACAGTATAGCGGGGCATGTCTTGTTGTCATTCATGGATGGCTTCTCTGGGTACAACCAAATTCTGATGAATCCCGAGGATAGAGAAAAGACAACGTTCACGACATCTTAGGGCACCTATTGCTATCGTGTAATGCCATTTGGGTTAAAAAATGTAGGGACAACCTATTAGAGGGCTGCCACTACTTTACTGCATGACATGATACATAAGGAGGTCGAGGTATACGTGGATGACATGATAGTCAAGTTTATGGATCGGGATGGCCACATCACAGCACTGCGAAAGTTCTTTGAAAGAATTCAGAAATACAAGATGCGACTCAATCCACAAAAGTGTCTTTGGAGTAACTGCCGAAAAAATGCTTGGATTTATGATCACTCAGCGGGGTATCGAAGTAGATCCTTCAAAGATCAGGAAAATCTTAGAAATGCCTCCTCCGAAGATCGAGCGAGAAATCAGGGGCTTTTTGGGTAAAATACAGTTTATCAGTCGATTCATCGCAAAACTAACATCTACCTGTGAGCCACTCTTCCGTCTGCTGAAGAAAGGGGTCAAGTTTAAATGGGATAAAAAATGCCAAGATGCCTTTGATACTGTATGCCAGTACCTATGAAACCCACCTGTTCTAGCTCCTCCTGAACCTAATAGGCCACTGATTCTCTAGCTGTCAGTGACTGACTCGGCTATGGGATGTATGCTGGCGTAAGAGGGTGAAACTAGAATCCAAAAGGCTGTCTACTACTTAAGCAAGAAGATGACAGAGTCAAAAATATGGTATACACCACTGGAAAAGATATGTTGGGTCTTGGTTTGAGCTTCTCGAAAATTGAGGTATTATATATTGTCTTTCACAGTGAATATCATCTCTCGGATGGACCCATTGAAGTATCTATTTGAAAAGTCGGCACTGACATGAAGGTTGGCCCAATGGTTGATGTGGCTATCATAGTTTGATCTTTAATATATCACCCGAAAGTCAGTCAAGGGTAGAGCAGTGGCAAAATTCCTGGTCGATCAACCAGTCGAAGGAGGTGGAGACACAGAGTTCCAATTTCCTGACGAACAGCTGATGAAAGTCGGGGATGACAAGTGGACTCTATATTTTAATGGCGCATCCAATCAATATGGCTATGGAATAGGAGTCCTTCTTATCACTCCTGACGAATCACATGTCTCCTTGTCTTTGAAGGTTAATTTTGAAGTTACCAACAATCAAGCTGAGTATGAAGCATGTTTAGCTGTATTAGAGGCAGCCTTAGAATTAAGGGCAAGAAAGTTAGAAGTCATTGGAGGTTCAGCACTGGTGGTTTCAAAAGCGAGAGGAGAATGGAAGGTCAGGGACTTTACCTTGATTCTCTATCATCAAGAGCTAGAGAAACTGGCCACCCTAGCATCCATGATTGACATACCATTCAGAGTAAGAATGAGGCCTTTGTTAATTGAACAGAAGAGAAAGTCGGCATACGAGACGATGGCCGCAATTGAGGAAAGCACTGACGACCTTCCATGGTACTTTGACATTCAGAACTTCATGGAGAAAGGAGAATATTCCAAGTTTGCCAGTAAAAAGGACAAAAGGGCAATATGACGATTATCTGCACAGTTTGTCATTTGCAGTGGAAGACTATACAAACGAGGGCATTCTGACGTTAATAAACTATGCGTCAACAATGAAGAAGGTCAAGAACTGATGAAAGAAATCCATGCGGGAGTTCATGGACCACACATGAGCGAAAATATGTTAGTCAAAAAGATCCTGCGACAAGGGTACTTTTGGATGACAATGGAGACAGACTGCTTACAGTTCGTGCAGAGGTGCCACAAATGTCAGATTCACGCAAATCTCATGCACGTTCCCCCATCTCAGTTATATAACCTGACGTCACCATGGCCTTTCTCAGTATGGGGCATTGATGTGATTGGTAAGGTAACATCGAAGGCGTCAAATGGGCACGAGTTCATCTTAGTGGCCATTAACTACTTTACCAAGTGGGTGGAAGCAGCCTCCTACTCGATATTGAAAGCCTCTCATATCGCTAAGTTCATCAAGAAAAATATCATTTGTCGGTACGGAGTTCCCCATGAGGTCAGCTCAAATAATGGCTCGCATTTTTATGGGGAGGTCTTGGATCTTTTTGAGGAATACTTGATAGTGGCCTACAAGTCCTCACCATATTGGCCGCAGACGAATGGAGCGGTTGAGGGAGCAAACAAGAACATCAAGAAAATTCTACAAAAGACAATCAACTCACATAAGGATTGGCCAGAGCATCTACCATTTGTACTTTGGGGATACCGAACATCGATTAGAATTTCAATCGAAACTACACCATACTCTTTAGTGTACGGGATAGAAGTTGTACTTCCCATTGAGGTGGAAATCCCTTCGCTAAGAGTGGTGGCTAAGGCTAGTATTCCAGAAGTAGAATGGCAGAGGAACCGAATGAAAGAGTTGCTCTTATTTGATGAAAGAAGACTGCAGCTCTGTTTCATGTACAAGGATACCAAAGGAGGATAGCTCGAGCATTCAATAAAAAGGTCAAGACCCAGGATCTCAGAGAGGGAGATTTGGTTTTTAAGAAAATCAGAGCTCCTATCTTCGACCCAAGAGGTAAGTTCAAGCCGAACAGGTCCGAACCATTTCTCATCAAAACCATTATGACCGGTGGTGCAGTCATTATTATGGATTTGGATGGCAATGTTTTTTCCACTCCAGTTAACCTCGATCAACTCAAAAAATACTATCATTGAGGTAAAAATAAAGAAAAAGTAAAAGCTCATTGAGTTGAAAAACAAAAAGGCAACTCAGGTAAAAGTTAGAGTAGCCCACAAGGCCGAAAACCCGGAAAGGCGACCTAGGCAAAAGTTAGGACATTACAAAATGAGAGTGTCAATACCCGAGTGAAACTAAATCCGAACTACGTTGTGGCCTGATTCCATTATTTTGGGATACGTAGGTAGCTTCTTTTAAGAAGTCCGGCCATATTTTGTGTTTTAAACCATTTTGAATCCGAGTAAGGCTAATACAAATTTATCATTGAATTTTGATAATAAAGTCATTCAAACTTTAGATAAATTTGAACCATCTTAAACATAAAGTGGGAGTTTTTTATTACTTTAATCAAAGTTACAACGTTTTAAAAGGAGGGCACAAAAATCCCAAACTCTACAAACAAAAAAAAGAGAAAGCTGTGAAATCGTTGAAACAAAGTAGAAGGCCTCAAATCCTCCTCCTTTTTACTATTTGTTTTCCTTCTTCTTTATCTTTCTTCTCCCGATCCTGCATCAGCCATGTCTTGTACTCATCAAAAAGATCGGGAAACTACAACTCTTGCATCTCCATGCGTGAACGAGAGGGCCAAGCATCCTGATACAGTGTTAGAAATGGAGCCCGCAATGCAGATGAGAATAGACGATCCGGATACTAGGAAAGATGATCTGACTGCGATCGAATTGTCACATGATCCGATGGGGGTAATAAAAAGTAGTCTGACGCAGACCAATCAACTGAACAGTAGGGTGATCCATGGTAGTCAGAGTCATAGCAGGGATCTGCCACCAGGGGCACTGCTAAGTAATATCTGGGCCAGTCAAGGATGAGAGGTACTGTCGCCAGGCTGTCTCGGTGTTACATATCTGATAACAGGGACGGTAAAGGAAAATTGCAACTCTATGTCTATCAGTAGGTGGTAATTATATATGGTTTACCTTCTCTATCAGCCAGATTTTACACAAGAGTTAAAACAGTGAAGAAAAAACCTTACAATACGATAGAAGTTTGATAAAAGTTTAAAGTTTACTTGAAGAAGTAAGGGGTTACCAGCAAAAGTAGCGGTCTCACCACGATGAATGGCATCTAGACCCAGCAGTGTCTCGGCTAGGACAAGTGGTACAAAGTCCTTCACCATCCACATCTGGCCAGCAATGTCAACTAATGCATAGCTAACCCGCCCGTCAGAGGGAATAAGAAGATACTGGGAAAGAAGACAAAAGCAAAGAGCATAACATCGCCGTAGCTGAAAGTCGAGGTCACTAAGGTCACCGGTGGGATGGAATTTGTCAATAATCCAGGGTATTTCAAGACAGTCATCCTGTGTCAGAAGAGAGGCCTCCATCTTAGATAGACCACAAAGCTGTATCACCTGCTAACGGGTTGAAAGGAAGAAAGTGGGAATCACAACGGAGCTTCGAGGGGCCAAATCCAAAATGGCAGCAAACTCCTCCACAGTGGGGCATAGCTCTTCAAGGCCGAATTGGAAAATGTGGGATTGCGGGTCCCACAGCTGAGCAGCTGTTTTCAGCAAAGGCCCGTCAATCTTTATGGCCATGAGAGGAAATAAGGAGTTGATACTAAAAGGGGAGAAATTTAAACGTTCGACATTGGAGAATGCCTCAATTCATGAAGAAAGGGGATTAGTCATCTGAATCAGAACAATAGAAAATGGAGCCTCCAGGGCTGTATTTATAAGGCAGAAAAGGGCCAAAAATCAAAATTTCGGCAAAATGCACGTTCAATGTGGCGATTGCCACCTTGGAGGTGGCGATCGCCAACTCTAAAAAGCATAGTACAGTGACATCAGCCCTTTAATTAGGTGACTCCCAGGTTATAAATGGAAACTGCCATGTCAGTCTTCTTGGAGGTGGCGACTGCCTTGTTATGTTATGGCGACCGCCATGTTTGAACATGGCGGGTGTATGTCAGTTTGCAGTTTTTGATGGTCTGTGTAAGTTTCGACATTTATATAGTTTGAGCAGTAAGAACAAAATAAACCATTCAAGCAAATAATTATAAAGCGATAAAATGGAAGGCTCGTAAATACATCAGAAAATAGGAAAATGTATCATAAATGTAGCTGAGGCACGTAGGCCCGTGAAAACCAAAAAAAAGTGAGTATGTCTAAATGTATCTAAAAATAAATGTGACTGGGAGGGGATTCTCTCTCTCACTCGTGCCTCGGGCGGACTCGGCCGAAAGAAGGACCGGCCTCCTCGAGCTGTCATCCTCGAAGAGTCTATCAAAGTCGTCACCATCATCGCTGCCAGAGGAGGAAGTTACAACCCTGGATCGGCTCCGAGCAGATGAAATATATCCTCGGGGACGTGCTCGAGAAGTGGCACGGGACCCACGACCTCGTGCTGAAGATGGGGCTGGAGCAAAAGGCTGAGCAGGAGCTGGTGGTGGTACTACGCCAGTAGCAGCTACTGGTGCCTGGAAAAGAGAAGCAAGTGTAAGAATAAAGTACAGAATATAATGACAAGACAAAGGAAGAGATACTCACTAGCAAAGGAACGAATGGAACCCCAGCTGCACGTAAGGCTGCATCCTGCTGGCGAATAAGGGTCCGCATGCCACTCACCACCAACATGAGACGATCCAACCAAGCCTGATCCGTTTGTCAAGAAATAATACAGAACTGAGCAGTCTACAAATGAAGAAAGACGAAAAGAAAATAGAGAGAAGAGAGTCAAACCTGAGCATGCTCTGGCCGAAACTTCGGGGCTGGAGGAACCGGGATGGGGATATCAAAAGGATACCCGGTGATGAAGGACGACATTGTCCAAGGTACCTCAACAGCCCCAGCCCCAGCTCCTCCAGCAGCAGCAACTCCAGCTCCTACAGCAGCATCAGCGCCTGCATCAGCAACAGCAGCTCCAGCTCTCGTAGCTGCATCAGCGTCGGCATTAGCAGCCTTCGACATGTGTCTCTGCCTCCTGCCACCTGGGGCAGCCGGGCCGGGTCCTAATGGACCCAGTAGATGGGCCCGGGCCCAGGCTGTGTAATCTCCCTCCGCCACCAGCAGCTCAGCAGCTAAAGTCCCTACTAGCTCCAAGAGTAGGTCAACCCAGCCTAGGTGATCGGTTCGGTACATATAGGTCGGAGGAGCCACTGGGATGCCGAAGTGATCCAGGTTAAGCGACTGGCGAACCACTCGCTCTCCTAGATAGTACTCCTGTCCAAATGGACCCTCCAGCAGATTAGCCTAGAAGCGATATCCCGGCAGCGCTTCAGGTCTGCGCCAGCCCGATCCTTTACGCCCCTCTAGACACCCCAGTGGACCTGCAGTAGTGCAAAGTACAGTACAATGCGAAGAACAATAAGCCATGCAGTATGATGAGCAGTATACAGTGCAAAGAACAGTGCAGTGAACAGTGCAGTAGGCAGTATAGTGAAGAAAGTAGTGTACAGAATAGTAAGCTGTAAATAAAGATACCTAGTCAGGGGTCAGCCGGTCCAGTGATACCCAGAATTGGTCAATGTCTTTCCCTCCAGCCTTCTTCTCCTTTAGGCCTCGGGACCACCAGGTCGCTCGGGGAATGACCAGAGGGTCTGCCGCAGAGTTCGCCAGGCCGTGAAACCCGAGGAACTCGTAAGTCCACAACTGCAAAGAAAAAGATGTCAGCAAGCAATAACAGATAACAAAAATGAATGGAGAACTGCTGAAACTAAATCGTACCTCCCAGACCCTCCAGTATCCCCCAATGCTGAGCTCCTAGG
>JAULJZ010166476.1:0-25368 GCA_032270985.1 Heliamphora pulchella | reverse complement strand
AATGATTTGGGTTTGAAAATGGAAATTTGAAGTATAATTGTGAAGAGAATGTATATTGGGGCTTGAAACTCAAAACAGGGGCAAATCTGGGATTTTATCGGGCACCAGTGCGCTCGAGCGGAGTCCTGTCCGCTCGAGCACTCAACTGGCAGAGAGTTGGGCGCTAGAGCGCTCGACGTCCGCTCGAGCGGACTGGCTGCGCAGGGCCAATTTTGTTTGATCATATCTCCCTAATTCGAACTCCGAATTGGGTCATTGTTGTACTCAAATCGAAGCTGCAGAAGTCCTCTTTCCAACAAGACTACTCGCACAAAAAAACTCATTTTGTAGAAAAAGTTATAATTAAAATAGTGAGGATATGGCAAATTTTCTTAACCATTTTTCACCCATTTTTGGCCAAATGCTTTAAAAAAGTATATTTTCATCAATATTGAACATTTTCATCGAATTTCCTATCCCTTGGGCTATGAATGAACCTACTTTACTACGCTTGGGTTGGGATGCTAGTATCATACCGATTAGAGGTATTTGCGACAAAAATGAGTTTTTGACGTGTAATTGAGGTTTGAAGAACGAGTACGATTATGGGTAATTATGGGTTACGTCGTAATATGGTTATCATTAAGATTTTGAGCTTTAGAAAAGAAACGTGAATTTTGACTTGTATATACATGTATATACATATGACGGGTGCATTCCGTTTGTTTCAAATGATATGGTCATGTGTGAGTTAATTACGCGTTGGCATTTCATAAAGTTGGTAAATAGAATGTGATTTATGAGAAATTGTGTGTTAAAATTTATGATGGCATTTGAATTGAAAAAAAATGATAGAATGCTTAAATAAGACTTGATTGAAAATAAAATGGGAAGTTGAGATGTAAAAAAAAATTTGAAAAGAGGTACTATGAGAAAATATTTGGGGAGAGGAACCAATTGTGGGTTGAACTTCCGGGTATTGGTGAAAAATGAACAAATAATGAACCGTATGGATTAATGTGGATTAAGTTGGCTTGGCGGGTCCGCGATGAAAGACTGAAAACTTGCGCACGATGAGGACCACATGCCCACGGGTTAGCCCCCAAAATGTGGTGTTATATCATGGTGAGTTATAGAACTATCTATTATCCAATGGCTTCGCATAGCTTATTGGAATAATAGGGAGGATTTCTATAAGCTGCACCCGATATCGGTTCATTAACTGTGCTAAATTAATTGTGATACGATTTTGTGATAAATCGGGTACAGAAAATGTGACACGATTTTTGTGAAAAATTGGATAATGGAATGATGATATGGATACTGTGAAAGAATAAATGGGAATGAATTGACGTGCGTGGTGTGTGCGTGTGAAGAAATAATGAGTTGGTAAAAATATGCATTTTACTTCGGTTGTACCCATCACACCTCACAAATCATGCATTACATATGAGTTAATCTATATCCTACAAGCTTCGGCTCACGTATGTTTACCAAACCATTTCATGTCTTGAGAACTAGAGGCGAAACCAAGGCAAGGAAAGCACTTTGAGAAGGGTTTTAAGAAAGATCTTTTTTTTTATATTTTATATCATGTTTGTATATAAACAGAAATGGATTACTGTAATGATATTGTGATTATAATGGACACTTGAAAACCCAAAGTGTTTGATTGTAATTTGATATGCATGAGGATATGGTTTCTTATCGAAAATCTTTATTTTATTTCAAAAACATTTTGAGTTCAAACCGTTAATAAAACAAATGTTGCCATGGGTAATTTCTTATACAAGTCGGTTTGGGATTAGTTCACGGGTCCCCGGGGGTTCGGGGCGTGACACATTATGTGCATTGTCACTTGCATCCTGGCATATTGGAGTCCATCTGTGCAAACCATTGTTGGGATGGGCAGTATTGAGATTGTTGTTCTTGGTTCTAAATCTAGAGCATCCCTGGTTGCCATTTTCGTAAATATTTTGGGATATATTCCCCTTGTACACCCTGGGTACGTCCCCGGTGTTTGAAATGGTTTATCATAAATATTGTTAGGCACCATGGGTTCGTCACTAGTACTCTGATTTTGATGTCTCTTTGATTCCGTCGCTCCTTGAGTTATGATACGGGCAAATTGGGTAATTTCGGAGAGAGCCTAATTCGGCGGACCTAATTCCACTGCGGTGGTAATTTCAGAGAGAGCCTAATTCGGCGGACTTAATCCCACTGCGGTGGTAATTTCAGAGAGAGCTCAATTATGGCAGTCCTAAATCCCTCATCTTGGTACTTTGTATAATGTGAAATGTCTCTTGGGTACCTTGCCGCTCGAACGGTTTGGAGTCCGCTCTAGCAGACTCCGCTGGGTGGCATTTTATTGAATTTTGATTTGAAAATGGGGTTTTTATGAAATGGTTTCAGATATTCTTTAGAGTCTAAATGGGCTGTTTTGGAGAGTCTCTTACAAAGGAAAAATCGGGTTCTTGCTTTCATTAAATTACTCGGGTTTTTAATGCTACAAAATCGAGGCATTACAAATTATTATCAGAGCTTTAGGTTCAAATACCTAGGAACCGTGGGAGTGGTTGATCCATTACATGAGAGTTTGTATTGATGTGTGACATTCATGTATTGGTGTGCTAGCATGAGATACCTTGGATATTACTTGACATTTGCATGCTATGTGGTATTTCAGCATGGAGGTTGAACTCTTAGGATGATGTGTCTTTCCTTTGGACGACAGGTCGACTAGTTTGGGGTTCGAGTTAGAAAGGCATTTGGCCGACGTCCGTTCTAACTAGAAATCCAAACGAGTTAGCCGAATTAATGTGTCATTCCAATTAGTTCTCCTCATTGTATGTTGCATAAAGTGCATTGATACTATGATACATGTTATGTGGTATCTTGTGGAGGGACGGCGTTATCCGTGAGAGATGAGTTGCTATAAGCCTTATTTTGATATCTTTCCTTGTTCTTTCTTATTCTTAGAGCGATGTTGTTGAGGCATGGTAGAGGCCGAGGTTGCGGCCGAGGTCACGCATATGCCAAAGTTCCGAAAAAAGGGGACGTGCATGCCCCACAGGAACGAGCGGGCAGCGTCAACGTTGTTCAGGAAATGATAACGACCATGCGAGCGTTGGCCGATGCAGCTAGGGTTGAAACTAGAGCTCCCAAGTCAAGAGCCACAATGGCAATGAGAGAATTCTAGTGGTTGGATCCTTCAACCTTTTTCGGGGAGCTAGACCCCAAAGTTGCTATTGAGTGGTTAGAGATAACAGCGCTGATCTTTAACACCCTTGAGATCGGGGAGGATGAGTTGCGGGTGAGGCTGGCGGCATTCCAACTTCATAAGGATGCTAGAGAGTGGTGAAAGTTTGCCAAAATCACTATGGATGGCACGTGGACCGCTTATTCAGGGGAACCTTACCGTGATCCAATACGAGGCTAAGTTTGCGAATCTGTCGCGCTTTGCACCCGAAATGGTGGCAACTAAGGAGTTGCGCACTAAGCAGTTTGAAAAGGGCCTTCGGCCCTCAATCAAAGATAGGATTGCGGCATTGGGCTTTCGGGTCTACACAAAGCTTGTGGAGGCCGCTATCAAGGTTGAGAACACAATGGCAGAGAGCCACAAGTTGAGGGAGAGCAAATCACATCAGGGAGTTTCGGGGGCACAATCTGAGGGTCGTTAGGTAAAGAGACAGAAGTCGGGAGGATCGGGTTCTTACCTTTTGGAATCTCATCCATAGCCACGATCGACACCCGCACCCTCTATGGGTTTTTCAGGGCGTTCTAAGCGCCGGGAGATCGTGTGTTACACATGTAAACAGTCGAGACACCGTGCTAGGGATTGCACGTAGAGGGGACAGCTGCAGCATAGTCAAACTCAGGGGAGGACACTATTTTCTTGTTTTCAGTGTGGTCAGATGAGACACATACACCGAGATTTCCCTTAGGGAGGGAGTGGTCAAGGTGCTTCAAGAGCACATCAAAGGCAGACATTGCAGGGACGACAGGGCTATAGCCAGTCGCAGCAATAGTCAGGAGTGCAATCGGCGAGGACCGTGGGGGGAGCTACCTCAGCCCAGTCAGTAAGGCAGTCAGGGGCTAGGAGGGACAGTGGACAGAACCAAGGATGAGTGTACGCTCTTGTGGAGCCCAACTCTTCAGTAGCACCAACGATGTCAGATGCTACGGCTAGTCCATCGATCATCTGAGGTACCTTTCTAGTATACCGTTCTTGAGTCAGTGTTCTTGTAAACACCGGAGCATCGCATTCATTCATCTCATTCGCGTTTGCATCTCTATTGGAGCTAGAGGTAGACGTGTTGAATAGCGCCTTATGTGTAGAGACACCGATTAGTGAGACTACCGTATTGAGACATGTTTGTAGAGCTTGTGAGATGGAGATTGCCAACCACCGTTTAGTGTTCGATTTCATTGTGATCGACATGGCCTCATTCGATATCATCCTAGGGATGAATTGGTTGACCACCTTTCGCACCTTCATTGATTGTGACGGACGACGAGTGTTTTTTTGCACCCTGGAGGGAGACCCCTTTTATTTCATGGGTGACCAGGACGACGGCTTGGTTCTTAAACCTCTTAGGTCATAGAGCCGTGACAGCCTTAACCTTCTTTTCTCCACGTTGTTGACGAGTGAGATTGATTCTACTCGGGGAGAGCTTCCTCCCATTATCTGTGAGTTTCTAGACGTGTTTCCAAATGACTTATTTGAGCTTCCACCACGGCGAGAAGTTGAGTTCTCCATAGACCTTATTCTAGGGATCGCCCCCATTTTTATGCCTTCATATCATTTTGCATCGGTCGAGTTGTTAGAGTTGAAGGTGCAGGTCCAGGAGTTGTTGGACAAGGGTTTTATTTGCCCTAGTGTGTCTCCTTGGGGAGCTCCGACGTTATTTACAAAGAAGAAAGATAGATCGTTATGCCTTTGTATCGATTATCGTAAGTTGAACCATGTGACCGTTAAGAACAAGTACCATATGCCTTGTATCGACGACTTGTTTGACCAATTGAAGGGTTCGTGTTGTTTCTCAAAGATCGACTTGAGATTGGGTTATCACCAATTGCGAGTCAAGGAGGAGGAAATTTCAAAGATGGCCTTCTGTACCCGTTATGGCCATTTTGCGTTTCTAGTCATGCCTTTTGGGTTGACTAATGCGCCGGCGACGTTCATGAAGCTTATGAACTGTATCTTTCACCCTTACCTTGATCGATTCATGGCTGTGTTCGTGGATGATATTTTGATTTATTCGTCATCGGAGGAGGCACACGATGAGCATCTTTGGATTGCTGTACAGTTGTTACGAGAACATCGGCTATATGCCATGTACGACAAATGTGAGTTTTGGTTGCCCAAGGTGAAGTTTTTGGGACTTGCAGTTTTGGGAGATGGAGTAACGATGGATTCTTTTAAGATTGAAGCCGCGATGGGGTGGGAGAGATTGAAGAATGTATTCTAGATTTGGAGCATCTTGGGATTGGCAGGTTACTACCGTCGGTTCATGAAGGACTTCTCTAGGCTTGTAGCACCTATGAAACGCCTCACAAGAAAGGGAATCAAGTTCGTATGAAACGACAGTTATGAGTTCGCCTTCCAGACGTTGAAGACAAGATTGACTAGTGTGCCTATCCTGATCATACCGAAGAGAGGACTCGGTTATGCCATTTATTGCGATGCGTCGCACGAGGGTTGGGGTTACGTGTTGATGCAACAAGGAAAGGTAGTCAACTATGGATTGAGGCGGCTAAAGATTCATGAAAAGAATTATCCCACACACGATTTGGAGCTCGCAGCAATGATCTTTGCTCTGAAGACTTGGAGACACTACTTGTATGGAGAACGTTTTGAAGTATTCTCGGATCATAAGAGCTTGAAGTATTTATTCTCGCAGAAGAATTTGAATTTATGCCAGAGGAGGTGGATGGAGTTCTTAAGAGATTATGATTTCGATCTACAGTATCATTCGGGCAAAAGCCAATGTAGTGGCCGATGCCCTTAATCAAAAATCTTTGAGTTCGCTAACTCATATTAAGGAATAGAGTATGCTTGGGGAAGTCGACAAGTATGACCTTCAGTTGGGTGAGTTTGGTGATCGCGTTACCTTATTCACGGTGGTTTCTCAACCCACCCTTGTTCAAAACGTTGTAGAGGCTCAGCGATCATATGCAAAGAGCTTGATATTTCGAGAACAAGTCTTGAGTGGTGAGGATGCCAAGGAGTAGACTATCCATTCCGATCAGGGTTTGAGGTTTGCTGGGAGAATCTTTGTGTCGAGGTCGTGTTGTGGGGACGTGTTTCGTGAGTTCCATCATTCGCGCTTAGTGGTACATCCGGCTGGTACCAAAATGTATCACGACGTTACGTTTTTCGTCTCGCGTTGCCTTACTTGCCAGCAAGTGAAGACCGAATATCATAAACCAACAGGTCAGTTGCAGCCGTTACTAGTGTCGGAATGGAAATGGGAGAATATCACCATGAATTTTGTTTTAGGCCTTCCGAGGTCGCCAAATGGGCATAATGCCGTGTGGATCATGGTGGACAGGTTAACTAAGTCCGCGCACTTCCTTCCTATTCGCATGACGGACTCCGTTGATAAGCTTAGCAAACTTTATGTGAGTGAGATTGTCAAACTCCACGGAGTGTCGATTTTCATTATCTCAGATCGAGATCCTCGTTTCACGTCACGTTTTTTGAAGAGTTTGCAATCAACTATGGGGACGAGCCTAGTTTTTAGTATTGCTTTTCATCCACAAATCGATGGCCAATCAAAATGCACCATTCAGATACTCGAGGATATGCTACAAGCTTGCGTTCTAGACTTTCGTGGGTCATGAGAGAACCATTTTTCGTTGGTAGAATTTACCTATAATAACAGTTACCAGTCGAGCATTGAGATGGTGCCTTATGAGGCATTATATGGTAGACCATGTAGGTCACCCATATGTTAGACCGACGTGAGCGAGACAGCCATGTTAGGACTGGAGCTTGTACACGAAACCACCAAAAAGATCATCGCAATCTGCAAACGTTTAATAACCACTTAAAATCATCAAAAGAGCTATGCAGATAAAATGAGGAGACCACTGGCGTTCGAGGTGGGAGACCACGTATTCTTAAAGGTTTCGCCACAAAAAGGTTTAATGAGATTTAGAAAGAGTGGGAAATTATCACCGCATTTCATTGGGTCGTTCGAGATCCTTTGCAGGATTGGAAAGGTGGCCTATCGCCTTGCCTTGTCACCACAGTTAACCTCCATACATAACGTTTTTCACGTATCCATGTTGCGCAAGTACGAACCGTACCCATCTCATGTTTTAGATTGGACGGAGTTGAGAGTAAAGGATAATGTTACCTACGAAGAGAGACCGGTGAGGATCCTCGACACTAAAGAGTAAGTCCTAAGGGGTAGCAGTATCACTTACGTAAAGGTTTTGTGACTTCACCACGGCATTGAAGAGGCCACGTAAGAGCGAGAGTCGAAAGTTCGTAAAAACTATCCCGAGTTGTTTGATCCTTGATGCATGTGTAATTTTGGGGACAAAATCTCCTAAGTGGGGGTGGTTGTAGGGACCTGGTCCCTTGTTATTTTCTAAAATTAATGAAAACGAGTTACGATAAACGGGGTGGAAAATGGTTCAACGTATAAATCGTGTATAAGGATTAAAACTTGAACACGATAACATTGGCTAACAATGATTGTATGTTGGGTAATGCATGAGAACGGTGTTGGGGGATGTTTGGCTTGTGTTTTGGGTTAGTTTTGCATTCTCTTGTTCGGGTTTTCACCCAACGATGGCAGCTCGTGCGGTGGGTAACCCGCTCAAGCGGATAGGTTACAGAGATTTCGGGTAAGTGGGGACCGCTCAAGGAGAGGAGGGGTCCGCTAGAGCTGACTGTCGATGAGCATACTTTTTAAGTCGAGGGTTAGCCTTTTTCTCTCATTCTTTTCTTTCCTCTCTCTCTCTCTCTCTAGAATAGAGGTTAAGAGCTAGGGTTGGGTTTAGAGGGTTCTTGGAGCTCTCTTTGCTTCTCTTGGTGGTGATTTCTTGCTTCCTTCTTGGTTAAATACCTGTTGGGGGCTTGGGCTTAGTGCTGGAGGCTTCCTTCTCACCCTTCGGCTGAAGCTTCTCGTGGTTGGAGCTTGTTTGGGCGTTTTTCTTGTGGATCCATTACCACAAAGATAGGATCTATGACTATTCTTGAATATCTATGTGTTATAAGTTGTATTTTTAAATTTATGAATATAAATACATGAAAATAGTATTTTTGAAGCCCTAAGTTAGGGTTTGGTGTTAAAGAATGTTAAATCTTAAATCTATGGATGATTTAACATGATTTTACCTTTTTATTATCATTGGATATGATTGGGATGGAAAAATAATAGGTTAGGGTTTGGATTTGAATCAAAACCATGAAATTTGGGGCTTTTAGGGCTAAGGGACCTACATGATGAAATTGATGAAAGAATTGGACAAATTGAGATTGTATTAACCTATTGTATATATATCTCACATGAGTTTTATGATATGGGAGGATGGTGGGTGTTGGTTGAGGGTTTTGTGTAAAATCGATAAATTGTGAATTTAAATCATATGAACGGTTAACTTAGGGTGTTGAGCTCTTGTAACTGAATATAAGAATTATGAGAATTTAGGTGATGGTTGAATTTTAAACCTTAATAGTGATGGGTTTGGCGAGAAGAACCAGGTTAACGATTGAACTCGTGTTGGCTATTAAATAAAGATGATATAATTAAAATACCAGGTGACCAAATCGAATGTTTAAATTTGGGCATGAGTTACTCCTCGGTGAAAGACCAAAAATTGTGCAATGTAAGATAGGCTCTTCCTTCGGGTTAATCCCCGTAAAAACATGCTGTTGGACGGCCCACCCATCGATGTTTCCGAGATAAATCGAAAATGTGCACTTTTCGTGTCGGGCTATAGAGTGAGTATTTATTTATTGGGCCTCGCGTGGCCCGGTTGTGATAAATACACCTGAATCTATAGGCGCCGTCAGGCGTTGATACTTAATTAAATCAATGAATGAAATTAGGTTATTAAAACCATTTGACGAAATTGAAGTATTTGGGAACTGAGAAACCGTGATAATAGTTGTAGACTAGAAATGGAAAGAAATGAAAAGAAATGAAAGGTGATGAAATGAGAACAAATGAAATGAAATGGGGAATCAGGGTAACCGTGTTGGGTTTGAGATAACGAAACTGAAAGACTAACTATACCGTGTGTTGATTTCTTTAATGGTAAGAAAAGAAAACCGATTATGTGAATGAAAATTTGCTAAAAAGGTGAACTTGGTTTTGGGCTTAGGCTTGTTATGCATTTACATAATCATCTTCGCATATCATGCATACATTCATCATTAGTTTTTTTCCTACAAGTCTCAGCTCATATTGTTTAACAATATTTCAGGTGATAGCGGGAAGAAAGTGGTGGAGTAATGTGGATGATCGCGAGACCCTTTTTATGTAGATTCATAGAATTACACTCTTTGATAGTATCTTTTGAGAAATAGAAGTGTAAATTTAATTCTTATTTTGAGCTCTCGGTTTAATGTTTTTGGGTTAGAGTACCCATATTGTAAGGCCCTACGGTCATATATTCATGATTTGTATGCATGTAAGAGCGTTGAGCTCGTTAATGAGTTGAATTCCTTAGTTTCTGAATGAAAGATTATGATCTTGAAGTTTGATTCCGGGCTCTAGGGTTAAAATGGAGTTATTTCGTTCTCAAATTTAAGTTTTATCTCTTGTGTTTGCCTATCTCAAACTATATTTCTAGGATGGAAAAAATTGGTGACTTTTCAACACTTGATAAAATTTTTCAAACTTTTGGGTAGTGGGCTCTCGGGTACCTTATCGCTCGAGCGGTGAGAAACCCGCTCGAGCGGATTTCGCTGGGTGGCATTTTATTGAATTTTGATTTGAAAATAGGGTTTTTATGAAATGGTTTCGAATATTCTTTGGTGTATAAGTGGATTGTTTTGGGGAGTCTCTTACAAAGAAAAATTGAATTCTTGCTTTTGTTAAATTACTCTGGTTTTTAATGCTACGAAATCGGGGCATTACATTGTTTCTTTTTTGATGTGTGCATAATTGTGCTTCCGTTTGCATTTGAGGATTTGTTGATTTAATCCCAACAATTAGTTGTGGATTATAATTTTTTCAACTCAACATTAATTTAATTTAATTTGTATAAGATATATAATTTATAATTTATAAAAAATAAATTAGAATATTTATAATTTTGATTGCTATTGTTATATAATACAATATTTTTTAGATAAGTATGCATTATAAATATTTTTGTCAAAAATATTTAGTTATGTTGTTATTGATTTTGTAATTAATATTGAATAATTCTTTTGTTTCTAGTTAGTAGTTTACTTGACGTGTTAAGATATGTTTTTGAAAAAATAATTGCAATATATTTTTAAAAAAAAAATAATTTTAAGAAAAGAACTTTAAAACTTTACAACTTTGTAATCAGCTAAATTGCCTAAATTATGGGCTAAAACTATAAAAAAATCTAAAAAAATTAAAAATTAATTTTAATGATAAGAGAGTTGATAAGGAATTAAAAAATATTACTTGTCAAAAGTAAGCTAATTGACATATTTTTTTCAACCCACCCCATTCTATCCCATCCCATACACACCTCTACGATGTCGAAAATGTTGCATCTCAACTTCACTTCGTGCTTTATTAAACTAGAGACATAGCCGATAAAATCTGCAATGCCTCAAATTTTAGGAACAATAAAACATCATATAATAATAAGGATTATGTTAATGAGTTATTTTGTAATTAAGAGATAATAAGTACATTCATAATTATTAGATTATCCATGACAATTACCACAAAATTACGATTACATTTACCTATAAAGTTTTCGAAGTCAATAGAAAAGGGATCAACTACTATAGCTTATCCGAAAGAAATTTAAACTTGATCTTCTTAAGCTGCCTTAGAATCGTGGTCCACCGAGAACTTCTCTGGTTTAGCAAAAATCTTCGTTTTCACATGTGGCATCAACGCAAGCCCAAAAGAAAATTCCAGAAACCCTACTAAGCTAACTTAAACAACAATCGATTTCAATCATCATTCCGAAATGAGATTTCACATAATCACGTAGCATGATTTCAGTTTAAGGACATAGATTAGCAATTTAACAAGTATAATGATGATTTATATTATGGATGTGACCAACTTAACTTTCCGACCACAAGAACAACCAAACGGAATACACGCCGAGAAATCCAAAGAGTAAACTTTATTGGCAGTTGACCTTCCAAGTCACCACAATTGACTCTCGTTGTGAAAGGATACGACATTTTCTAGTAACCATAACTGCCTTATGCAATCACAATGACGTGGGTTAGGCCAGCCTATGCTGTCCACTTTAAGAGTTAGTGATGCCCTACTTGGCGTCAACCCAAAGTCTGAGATTTACATGATGTAAATTTATAGAATAACCAACAAACTCCACACCGAAAAAATTCAAGAGTAGAATTTATTGGCAATTGACCTCTTAAGCCACCACAATTTGACTCTCATTGTAAAATGATACTACATCATTGGGTCTTATACCCTAACTGCCTTATCAACATCACAATGGTGTGGATTAGGTCAATCTACGCCCCCCACTTAAAGAGTCAGTGATGCACTGCTTAGCGCCAACCCAAAGTTTGAGATACGGCCCAGGAATTTCGAAGAGACGTGCCCAAGGTGTCTACTAGGGATTCACTCCTAATAACAATAATAATATTAACTGCACTAGGAATGCACCCGCGATGTCTACCAAGTGTACACCTTTAAAAGATTTTATACACCAGGGATACTTCCAACCATGATTCAAATATACAGCTGACTCTAGTAAGACGTCCACCCAATGATCATGGCAAGGTGCTACCCATGTGATGCACAAAGGTACAATTCCTAATGCATTCTTACTTGTTTATGCAATGCATACACCCAATTTCATGTCATCATAATTAAAATTAATATGTTCATAATAATCATACTTCGATGTTCAAAATGTTAAACAAATGATTCACAATGAATAATTCACTCTAAGCACATTACATGTTCAAAACTCCATTTGACAAATTAATAAACTTAGGTTACATTAAATTCAGTTATATTCTAAATTTCCAGCTTTATCTACAGAAAGTGTAAAATACCTTTGGGCTATCAAATCCTCAAAATAAATTTTCATTTTTAGACATGAGCTAAATTAAAGGGTCCACTACAATTTTTGTGAAAAACACTATAAAATATCCGTTAAAAACAGGTGATTTAAGTCTTATAATACAGAGACCTAATCAGCTCAGAAACAGATTCTAAAAAAATTCAGAATATTTATTAGTTAAATACAAATATATTTGGGGTACCAAGCGAACTCTAGGGCCTCATTTGATAACGTTTACAGTTTTTTTTTTGTTTACAAAAAATAAAAAATATATTTTTGTTTATTTTTATAAAAAAAATAAAATAAAAACAAAAACATGTTTAGTACATAAATGTTTGAAAAGTGGTAGTTAGAGGTTACAGATGAATACAGTGGTCGGAAGTGGTGATCGAAAATGTTATTCGGTAATGACAACAAGAGGAGGTGGTCGAAAGTGATGGTTGGAGGCGGTAGTTGGAGCGGGTCGCCGGATGGTGTTGATCGGAGGTGGTGGCCGTATGTGGTGATTGAAGATGGTGGCAAGAGATGACGGTCGGAGGGGTGGCCGAATGTGGTAGTCATAGGTGGTGATCGGAATTGGTGACTGGATGTAGTAGTTGGAGGTAGTGAAAAAAAAAAAGCTACAATCAAAACTAATTTATAAAACAAGTGAAAAAATATTTTTTCGATTTATAAAAATTTTGTAAATTTTGAAAACTGTTTACAGTTTTTTGAAAATAAAAATAATTACCAAACATGTTTTTGTGTATAGTTTACAAAAAAATTAAAAACAAAAACAGAAAATAGAAAACATAAACGTTACCAAACAAGGTCTAAAATGTTCTGAATTTTGGATATGAATTAGATTTTGAAGTTCTCTAAATTTGTTATAAAAAAAACACTTGTACTAGAACTCAATGAAAATAGGTGTTTTGACTAATTTAAGAAAGTGGGTCAAGTCAGAAGTAGATTTAATGATTTCTAGATTCAATATCAGTTTGAATAAAATTCGTTTGGGGTAACAAAACAACTTTGTTTATTCTAAAAATTAGATAGAAACTAGATTAGAGAGTCTTCTAATTTTTTCATGAAAAATATATTTACGAGTACGCAATAAAAATGGGGGATTTGACCTACACAATAAAGTGGTATTGAATCTGTCTAGTGAGACAAATTCAGCCCAACGAATTTAAAAATATGTTCGACATATCAAACAGCGATAAAAGTTCTTCATTTTTGGTAGGCAACTACAAAAGTGTGTTAGGAACAACTTTTATGAGAAAACCATTTTAAGATCAAGCTTCTAAGATAAGGTTTTGATCTCTGCAATAAAAGCATGATAGAAACTATAATGTTTTGGGAAAATTTTAATATCTCAAAATATACCCGTCTAAATCATTCCAAATAAATTTTATATAAAATTTAGCACAAGTATCTAACTCTGGATATAAAGTTTGATATTAAGGGGTGTTTGCAAAATTTACTAAAATTGTCCAAAATTAGGTCTAAAAATCTAGAAATCTAAAACTAAACTTAAAGTAGCTTAACATAGTTTGTACACCTATTGCATGGCATAGATTTCTCATTCTTTTGGCATGGATTATATTAAACACATAATAAACAAACTCCAGCAAGTTCATCAAGCAAAAAGAACATGGCCTAGTCAACTAACAATTCAATCCATGTCTTGAATAAACACAAAATAGTCCCAAAACTCATCCCAACTCATTTTTGGCTTGTTCTTGTTTATATTCTTGAGTTACCTTCTTAAAAATGGTGAAGGAAGATTGAGATGTGAGTAGAGAAAGATGGTTTAAAGAGTTTTCTTACAGGTATTTGTTGGATCTTAGATAGGAAGACAAATGACTTAGCTTTAATGCTTTAATTCCTTTCCCTTCTTCTTCTTTCCCTCTCTTTCTCACGCTATCTCTCCTTGTGATTTTTTTTTTTTGCTAAGGCATGAGGAAGAGAGGCTTGAAAATATATAGGCATGGTCTCGCATGCATGAGGGGATGATGGTATGAAGGATTATTGTGACTGGTGGAACTTGTGCCATGTGAAGGCATCATGCAAAATATTATGAAGTAACAAGTGAGGGATTTTGCTTCAATGCTTGTACAATTGAGGTGTGGTGGTGGCCATGTGGTTTGTGGGGTTAATGATGGCTTAATTCTTGTATGTATAATAGTATAAAAGTGGTTCATGAGGATATAATTATAATTAAGAAAAAATGCTTAAAAATTGACTAAATGTATAAATTAATTACTTTTTGTATGAAATTGTATTAATTTAATAATTTTATGTTTGACATACCATTTTATAATTTATAAATATTTTTGCAATATTTAATTGTGTATGTAACAAGACAAGAGTCTAATTAAATCTTTTTATAAAGATGTGTCAATTAAGCTTTTTATTTGGGATTTTGTGTACTGGATTTTAATCGATTTATCCTAACTTTTAATTTTTTTGATAAATAACATATATATATATATATATATATATATATATATATACCAAGGTGTGTGAGAGATCTTTTCTTGGAATTTGTAGCATGTATATGTATGTAATGATATTTAATTAAATTATAATTGATTATAATGGGTTAATAAAAGTCAATGTGTTGTTACATCCTTGGCAAATGATGATGGGAAATTCTCTTGAATTTGGGGCCATCTTTATATCTGATTATAAAATAAACTATTTTGGTCCTTTTATGCGATTTCTTCTTTAATTTGAATTTAACTGAATTTTTTTTCTTCAAATTTTAGGTTTTATTGTTTTAGGATAGTTTTAATAATTCCTCAGGCTAAAAGGTCGGTTTCCTGTAATAGGATTTCGATTCCGAAATCCCATTTTAGATTTTAGCTTTCTAGAGTTCTTAATCTTATTATAATCCTGATCCAATAACCTAACCTCTATTGGTTTAACTTTGATAATCTCGCGGCCTAAAACTAGGCCCTTACAAAATCGAGAACATAGATATTACCATAATATTTGTTAACCTGATTGAACAATATGTTAGAATGAGTGGCCAAATAGCTCTTAATATTTTATTAGAGGATGTATGTTCTTATTATATTTTTATATTGTCTTTAATTTATTATTATCTTGGACTAACGTTTTTTTGTTGAGTTTATATATATATATATTTTCTTAAAGAAAAATAATGAGTGTGATTGATCAAGTTGACAAAGTTGTTTGATTTGGCCAAATCAATATTAGGTGTAATTCTACTTAATAAGAGATGTACATGTTGATTGGGGTGATGTGGTTTCAACATTTTCTATATTACTTAGATGAGTAGTGAATAAAGAAATGAGTGACTGTAATAACCCCCACTGATATATTTTTAGAAATCTTGATATATCTCGATATTTGCCTATAAAATTTATACTATCTATAAAGAGAATCCAGACATTTTGAAACCATGTCATATAATTTTTAGTTCCAAAATTATTCACAACTTAACTGCTACATTCTTTATTAGTTAAAGGAAAAAAAATATAAATTACTTATACAATAACTACTTCTAAATTTTTCTAAATTTTTTAAAATTAACTGTACACACATGTCTGCCGCCTTTTTAGTAGTTTAAAATGAGAGGAGAAAATTGAATCACAAACCAAGCACAAATTTTATGTGAAATCTCTCCGTATCGTTTTCTTTTTGTATATTTGTTTTACTTTGACAGATAATCAAAGGAAATCAAGCCTTGTTCCGTGGTTAATATTCCTTCACAATATCTAATAAATACTTAGAACTTAAAAAATGAAAAATAAGAGCACAATTCTGCCATGGTTCTTGTTTTTCAAAAATGAAAGATGAATATAATTTGTCCTTGTATTTTTGTTTTATTTCTAAAGACATAACTACGGGGTGTATTTCTAAAGACATAACTACGAGGTATCTCAAAACCCTCGGTAGCCTCACAATTTATGAGAATAGTTCATTTAGGAATGACTTCATATAATTGTGTGGCTTTCAAAAATTTGAAGCACAATATTAAAAGGATCGGAATTCCAAGATCTAATGACGGTGCATATGATTCAAATCAAATAAGGCGCGGGGAGAAGAACATACAACAAAAATACTGTACAGCACTGCACTGTCCGAATGGACGAGAAACCGTTCGGACAGAATCTGCACAGAAAAACAAAACTTTTTTCTAGACCCCGAAAACTAAAACTCGATACACTCACAAGACTGAATAGAGAATATACCTACGTGATCCATCTGGTTTGATTATGTTTTAGTATTTGAACTTTGAATATAAAAATCAACACGATAGAAAATCGGCATTCTTTTCTCCACTCAGATCTTCTACTATATTTTGGAATGCCGAAGACACGGACAAATGGTGAGCTTTGATCCTTCGTGCTTCAAACCCTATCTAGCTACCCTATCCTTTTTCTCTAGTTCTCATAGATTCATGGAAACCCTAAAAAGACTGAATGAATGTTGTCACTGGAGGCCATAGTTATAATGACGTATAAATAGGCAACTGTAGGACCTAAGGAGTAAATAAAACTTAAGTTTCTAATGTAATTAGAAAAATCTACTTTTACCTAGAAGCAATTTTTTAAAAATATAAATTATAAATTATACCACTAAAGAATTGTAATTGCACTCACAACCCTATTCTCAAAATCGATTATTCGAGCTCCTATTATTAAATACTTATTAGTCTCATCTTGCTAAGATTACAAATACCCCTCGATTAAATTAAATTACAGATAATTATATTTAATCAACCTCTTTAATAATTCCTTAATACCTTTTACTTAACTTATTTGATATGTTAGATTATAAAATCTACTTATAGGGTTTGGCACGATCAAAGCTTATAAATTTTCTTAAGTGGGTGTCATCAATCCCTTACCAAGACGTGGATCTGTTAATAATTACTATCCACAATATACGTAATATCGTTATCCAACTCACCAGGATTATAGATCTGTAAAAGATTGCACCCTTTATTGAATCAAAATAACGAATATTAAATACACGTGTTTAATAATTATTTCGAGATTAAGAGAATAAGTACTCATAATTACTATGGGGTGTAAATTAATTTATATAATCAGTAAAAAATTAATGAAACACCCCAAACTTGTAACAATAAAATCCCACGATAAAAAGATGAATGAAACCCAAATTTAAACTTTTCATCACAAAGTCAAATCAAAAGATTAATCGAAACGGAACTTTGTTGAAAATATTTAAACTAAAGCGTTTCTCCTTTTCCCATCAAACGAAGTAAAAGAAAGCCCTTTTTGTCTGTAAAATTATTCCTCGAAATAAAGTTGTTTTAGTCGTAAAAGATGACCCAGAGATAACCAACAAAACTCTTTTTTAAAACAAAGTTTCAAGAATGTGCCACCCAGCGGAGTTTGTTTGAACAGACTCTCCACCGCTCGAGCGATCAGGCACCCGAGAGCAAACAACTCAAAGTCTGAAAATTTTTCTAAATGTTGAAAAAATGCTACAATTTTCCATCCTTTGAACATAGTTTTCGTAATTCAAAACTTTGAGGTTAAAACATGCAATTACTCAACAAAACCCTCTAACTTCTCGAAAACATGTAAACCACCATTTTATATCATAGTACTCCCGACAATAAATGACAAATCAACTTGAAGTACGAACCCAACGATCTCACATACATACAAATCATGAATTCATGGCCTTAGGGCCTTACAAACGAATCATTCTCAAACCCAATACATTCGCCTAAAGTATCAAAGAATCGAAAATACTATTATTAAACTCTCTAAAGATATAATCAAAAGAATACATATAAAGCTTTCAAAGAAAATGGCCCAACAAGATCCTCGACTTCGGTCCACCTAACTCGGCGACTTGCTTTCTGTAACACCTGAACTGTTTTTAAGCAATATGAGCCGAAGCTCGTAGGAAATAGACTAAAGGTAACCAATGCATGACATGCGATGATGGTTATGTGAAACGCAACACATATTTTCTCAAAATAAATCGACTTCATTTTCAAACTAAATACCATTCACATAATCTATTTTCCACTTTTTATAAAACAAACTCCGTTTTAGTCTTTCATTTCCTTATCATTACCAACGGTTTCTAATTCCTAATTGCCCACACATACGCACTCACACGCGCCCACACACATGCATGCATCTTCCAACTCTTTTCCAAATCCAAACCAATTTATGGTTTAAGTTTTTAAAAACCGATGTCGGACGAATCTATAGACCCATGCAAGGCCATTACCGCCCGGGTCTCAAGAGGCCCGCCAAGTGACAGATGCGTTCTATAACCCACCACAACCAACTGCTATTCCCGGTTTGCCAGCCGGTGGGCAGTGTACCGAAACGTCTATTTCCGGTTACTACCCGGAGGCCAGAGTGCTAAATCTGTGTAGTTTTTCGGTCTCTCACCGTAGAGCAACTCGTGCCCAAACTTAAACGATCCTTTTATATTATCAACATAACAATACGCCCACGCGAGTCCAATCCAAAAATGGTTTCTCTCACCAAACGCAACACAATCAAACTCATTCACCTTACAATACATACGAGTCCAACCATTAAACTCGGTTCCTCTCGGCAACACCCAACCCACACATGGAGTTAACAACAATGGTACACATTCTTAATTTTATAAACTTCACATTATCCAATTTTAATTAGCTTAAAACCCCCAATCAACATCTTTTATCGTTACACTTGTCAATTCAATGGATTTATGCAAAATTTCCAACTTGACACCCATAGGTTTTCATGTATCATAAAAATCGATAAACATTCATTTATAATTAGGTTAATACAACCCCCAATGGTCCAAAAATTCATCCAATTTCAACGTTGAAACCCAACGACTCGAAAACACCCAAATTTTCATGATTTCAACCCAAAATAAACCCTAACTTTCCAAAATCACATGTTCATTGTTCTTCAACAGTAATATCAAGATATACCTTTCACAAATCAGACAAAAGCTCAAGATCCATCCTTATTTAACGTCAAACCCAACCCTAGGATTTTAAAAACATATGTTCATCATGCTTTTAAATAAAACCAACAAAAATATAGCACATATACATACAATGATCAAGATTAGTCTTAGATCCTCTCTCTTATGATGTTCAAAACTCAAGATCCAAGGTTCTAGCAAGCTCCACCATCACGAGTCACCAACCGAATGATGCCAATGAAGTTTTTAATGCGTAGCTTCAACTTCCAACAGATGCTCACTCCGAAGAACAGCAAGAAATTCATCCTAGGGGTGCAAAGAGGGCCCCAAACATCACCCAAACCCAAACCATAGGTCACCACTCATGCTCTAGAGAGAGAGAGGAGGAAAGAATGAAAATGAAATGTTAAAACTAGCACTTATAAGATACTCGCCGACAGTTTGCTCAAGCGAACCCCCCACCGCTCGAGTGGTCCCCACTTACCTGGACTCTCCGCCACATGTCCGCTCGAGCGGGCTCTCCACCATTCGAGCGGTCAGCACTGGGTGAAGATTTGAACAAAAGATACCAAAACTGAACTGAAACATAAGCCAAATATCATACAACGATATTCTCATGCACTACTAAACCTATAGTCCTCATCATCCATCATTGCATGATTAAAGTTTTAATTCTCTCTCAAAATTAGCACTTTTCCAATTCCACTAGACGTCTTAAAACAAGTTTTTAAATAAATTCTCAAAATAAAATAATAATAAAAAAGGGACCGGGTCCTTACAATTTCTCCTTCGTAGGAAATTTTGTTCCTGAAATTCAACACTAGAACTCGGGTCAACTGCCTCTCTGTCATCTACCTGTATGTAACACCCCAAAATGATATCTCGCCACACAAACATGTTTTTGAAGGACAAACATTCATGCCGATTTCCTTTGCACAAACGATCTTACTAACACAAGGGTTATTCTAATATCGTCGAACCGAGATCCAACTCACACCACCGATGCACCGAAACACAACCCACTAGACGCGACCAACCCAAGCAATTGCACGCATAGCACAAAACCAATCCACAATCAGAACTGGTTTCAATACATTCCACTCCGGTTTATAAAGACTATAATCTTGTTTGAGCTGCCACAAACTAGCTCATCCCCATATGAAAACGCACACAGTGGACTACTCCCGTGAGAACAAACACACGTCATCAAACTCTGACGTTGCTCACAAGGAATCACACATATCATACCCAACATCTTGTTCAAGCTTTCACGATCAACTGATGACTACAAAACTCGAAGCCACATCATCTTTCCACGTATGGCAAAAATGCTATCACTTTAGCTGATGAGATGCTCATTCCGGAGCAGAAACAACAAACACCTGGTTCTAGAGAAAGGAACTCACTCAAATCATCGAAAACTCCAAAGAACACATTTTTTCTCACGATTTGCAAACATTCCATCTAAACCTTCACCCTCTGCCAATTCTCAACTAGTTCTTTGCTCATAAACCATAACTCTCATATCGCGAAAACACTAGATGTCACACCGTCATCAAGGCCAAGGTTTCATACAATCGAGATTACCACCCCAGCATCATAGCCATTCAGATCCATATGGTCACATGAACTCACTGAGTCACTTAGGCCAAATGCACCATACGGATAAAACCTCCCACTGGCACACACTTTTCTACACAAAACCAACCATGTCCCACATTACGTCATCATGCACCTCTGTAATCCCATATTTCACAATCAACCTTTTGACCCTCAATCGATCCATCAACTTCTATTTAATCGCATTAATCCCATCTGGATTTAGCCCACACTTAACACGCATGTTTGTCCCTCATATTCACGACATTTCACAATTGGGCGATCATTGAATTCTAGACAGTCAATAACCACACCGTTCGTTAGTACTTTCATATACACTCACATCTTTTCTTTGCATCCGTACCACACGTTTAACAATTTTCTATTAGGTAACAACAACACATGATTCTCTTATCCCTCACCAACGTCACTCAACTCCTTCATACCTCTCCCACTAATTAACCAACCAAGATTCACCCCTTGTACTTATCAACTCTGTTTCATACATAATTTATCAACGTACTCTATCCACCCAAAATTGATCACAGAGAACCACCTAACTCGATTTGTATTCCCTTATCTTTCTCTTCCATTGTTCGTACTCATACCTTTACTCCTTCAACGCACCAACATTAAGCTACCATGCGACATCACTGTAGTTAATGGGATCACAACCCTCTTCTATACAAACCAGACTTTCACGCTCCACCATGGACACATGGGTGGACTCTAAGAGGACACATCGATGAAAGGTTTCAAGATTAGATTCCTTATGGCTCATCTCTAAACCATATTCTCTTGATAATCTCAAACTTGACTACACACGACTTGTATTCTTACCATGAATGGTAATCGATCATGGACGCCAAGATAACTGAGTAACTCCAAACGCCAACTGAAATTCATGACGAACTACCAAGGCCACACAAAGCGAACAACACGGTCACAGAAACTTCAGCACGACTCTCATTATGACAAGAACTAAGGATATCAACATTCCCACACAAACCAGAACACACATTATATATATTTGTCAAACAACCTTCAACTAGCCTCTGCAGGCATAGGTTTTAAATCTCAACACTGACTGCTCAATTAGAGAGAGGGGCAGGCGCTCCAGATTTACCAACCTTATATCATAAGGGACACAACCCAAACACTCACACTCATAGAGTAGAATAAGCAACTCTTCACCAAGAAACTACGAGGAATTAGTCCTATAATCGCCCGATCGTAGTGGTACAAGCTTCCAAGGCACAACCCTAAGGATCACAACAAAGGTTTAGAATCCATGAGGGTTTTCATCTTTTCAAAAATTTGCCAAGTCAAGAATCAATCAAAAGTCCCGACATTCACATCCAACAAGGATAAAACAGCTCACACAGGATAATTGTCCACTAGGTAGCTCTCTCTCCGCCCAAAGAAAAGGAAAGGTCAGCCAGAAGCTCTCACTCAACACATCATATTGTAGGTACCCATCAAGTACTCGGTTCAGAAAAACACTTTCCATCGGTCATTGAGTTAACATCGGCTACAATCATCCAAATATTGTCGACCCTAATCATAATAATTTTACCACTTGTCACACTTAGTTCTCAAGTTCAAACCCCGTTCATACACCTCGAATACCATTAACTTCTCTACACCCAAATGACGCGTCTCACACATCTACAAGTCCATCACTAGGTATTCATAAAGGCATAACATTACACGCTCACATTATCCCAAGGCTTCTCCTTACAAGGTTGCGCTACATTAACATGACTCCGAACAAGTAAACAACAGCTACGCTACCGCCTCGAGCTCACTACTCAGGCACACCCACGAAAAGAAATATAAAGCACTCAATCGAGAACGTCCAACTTTGAGGCTGCTTACCCAGAGTCACCCATCACTCTCACAACTACACGAATGCCACCAACACACTATTGTTCGAGTGCAAGGATGACTACACATAACTTGGACCCAACGGATTTTGCCTGCCAACCCTAGGTCAATCTGTACCACTCTATAGTTCACCTCTAAGGGTAAGACAATACAACTACACCATCAACACCTACCACGATTTCTCAAATTTCATGCACTTAGCACTGGTAGGGGGGACACTAAAACGAACACATCGTCTCGTAAAAGATCTGAGACTACTCACACCGTAGCTTCATCTAGGCACACATTCCTATACTCACCAAACACAGTTCCTGAACACAATCTACTAACCATACCGATAACAATCAAAACCATAAGCTTTTACTCCAGTAGGATTCTCAAATGATTTACACTCATTGCACACTAGAACCGTGACTAAAACCAGCACACCTGCAACTTCACTATTAACCCATCGAAACACACCTCTGAGCTCCTGCACCTATAACTCAACTATCGAATCTCAACAAGGGATGTGGTTCAGCATCCTGCTAAGGACATGACATATGTGTTAAACAGGCTTTCAAAGCTACAAAGCATCACAAAGACTACCAACAATGCTCCACCAGGCGAGAGATACCCAAAAATCATTTATGTCCACAAATTTCAAAGGACATTGGGTCAATGATTATTACACTCCCATCCACTATGTTTCCGTCCATACCCCATTCTCGAGTATGGCTCATGACATACATAATCCTCAACACATCCCAAACCAAATCACATATCCCGGTCATGCAACTAACCTTCGAGGGGTCTTAAACACTCTACCACACCTAATCACACGGTCACTAGTGACAAAACTCACCACCCGGTAGTATTACCCCATAAGAAAAGCCCTTTACATCGACTCATCAATTATCCATGCCTCAACAGTACCAAGATAAAATCATGATAATACGAAAGCACAACGGACATCTAACTAAGGATGACACCAACTCATGTAGTTACCATAACTTACAGGCAAGTCTTGTGAGATCCCGACCTGTTTTATTTTTTGAATGATTTAAGTATTGATGGAGTTGGAGTTGACACTTGACCTTGGTGTTGTTTTAGGTGCATATTTGAGCCTATGTGTGGACACCAAAAAAGTTTTATGAAATTTCAATGCTGGTTCAGTCGACTGAGGGTGGCAATTTAGTCGACTGACTAGACAGTGTGGAGGTCCAGTTAACTAAAATGGAGAGTATAGTCGACTGACTTGTGGCGGTAGATATTTTTAAGATTCCAATAGCCTTTTTTTAATCGACTGACCTGGGTGGTTCAGTCGACTGACCTCCTGTGTTTGGGCGTAGCCTATAAATATCAGTGTTTTGGAGGATATTTTTAGATTTGGTTTTCTTCTAAGCTAAGTTTCACATAAAAGCTCTACCTTCTCTCTAGTTTTTGGTGGGCCCGGTGCTTGGTTTTTGGCGAGCAGACAGTGAATTCTTAGTATCCGTGTCAGGGGCTTCGTATTCATCCGGATAAAATCTCATTTCGTCAAGGTTTATTTTTTGAGGCGTCGAGTTTTTGACTCAACGAGGTAGGATCCTAGACTATCTAGTCTTTAAAGGGTGCTACGTGCGATTATATGCTTTTCTACCGATTGAAAATGCCATCAATGTTGTATTTTATGTTTAAACCATGTTTGTTCAGATAAAAAACATGTTTTGCACTTTTTCTTAGTCTCTACATGATATGGATGCGTAGGTGTCCGTGGTTTTCAAAAATGTGGTTTTGAAAATGGAGGATTTATGAAAAGTTATGAAAATCCAACCTTTTGGAGGTTTGGAGCTAACCCTGGGAGTTGAGTCTCAAATTTTAAACGTTTTGATTGAAAACGGTGGAAACATTTTAAAATGTTATTTGACCTCCATGATTAATGGATGATGTGGTGGATGGCCGTTTGATGTTTTATACATGATTAATGTATAATTTTAAATATTTTTATAGTCAAGCTACGTGTTAGTTTTTAATGATCCTGTAGATGTGCTGTGGTAGTGTGTGTGTGTGTGTGCATGTATGTGGGCCTTTATTGCTCCTCGGTAAAAGTTCAGAAACTTGCTCAGGTAGGTGCTTTGCCCTTTCGGGTTAATTCCCGTAAAGAAGTGGTGGGTGCTTCGCTTCCTCGAGTTAAGCCCATAAAGAAGTGGTTGCCCCTGTGTGTGGCATGTGTTGTTGTGACTCCGTATAGAACCTGCTATTACCTAGCGAGTCTCTGTATGGCTTGGGTCTAGGGTAATGGGCAAGAGTCTATAGTTATTACCTTTATCTCGAGTGTGACAGAGTCGGTACATAGGAATCATTGTCGGCTGTGTGGACCGAGTAGAAAGTAACATTTTGTTACTGTTGTTCTTTAACTATTAAACGTTATTTACATTGTTTGAAATGCGTGATTTTAAGGATGAAAAACCATTTTGAGGCTTGTGTGAGTCGGATGAAAACTTGAGGTTTTGAGAAGTGAAACCATTTTGAGGCTCACGTGGTTGAGGCAATTTTTATGCTATGTGATTGCATATCCTATTTTACTTCATTATAGTCTGTTTCTATTGGGTTTCGGCTCACGTTGTGGGATTTGTGCAAACATTTTTCAGGTGGACATGGTCACATAGGTTGATCTTGAGCTGCCCGGAGATGGTTGATGACAAGACTCTTTTGTTTTGTCCTTGTTAGGTAGTTTATAACGTTTGTATATAGATCATGTTTGGATGTAACATGTTTTAGATTTGAAAG
>JAULJZ010166465.1:0-25369 GCA_032270985.1 Heliamphora pulchella | reverse complement strand
GATTTTCTTTCAAGTTTAAAGTATATAAGAGAATCTCTATGTTTCTTATTCTTTTGTTACGATATGAATAAGAGAATCTCCATGTCATTTGATTAATTTTTTTAGACTATTCTTTTTTTGATTGGTGTATGTTATTGATTTAAAACTAGAGGTTTTAAATGTATGCATGAGAAGTTAGGATGATGTGTGTTTGAGTTGTGATTTTGTTGTTGGGATCCAAGCAGAGCCTGTGTATATTGTGTTACTTGATTTTATTACATGTTATTTGGTAAACGGTCAAACCATTGGATTATTCAAAAAATAGAAAAAAATTTGTCAATTTGTTTTATAAAGTTTAATACTTAGAATAATTATCTATTTTTTTTAATTGGTTTATACTATTGATTTCAAACTTGAGGTTTTAAATATATGTATGAGAAGTTAAGATAGTTTGAATTGAATTGTGATTTTATTGTTGGATCCAAGCAGAGCCTGTGTATATTGCGTTCATTGATTTTATTACAGGTTATTTGGTAAACGGTTAAATTGTTGGATTATCTGACAAACAGAAATAACTCTGTTAATTTTTTTTATAAAATTTAATACTTAGAATAATGATTTATGTATTGCACTTTAGAGAAATTAATAAAATGCACGAGTAATTTCAAAAAAAAATGGTGGTAGTGCCTTTAGGCACGGACAATACCTAGTATATATATATATATATATATATATATATATATATATATATATGGTTGGATTTGTTGAAAATATGAATTCAATTGGCTGACAGAGGTAGAATTCAATTGGCTGACAGATGTAGAATTCAATTGGCTATATGATATGAATTAATTGGCAGAATTCAGTAGCAATTCAATTCTTTGTAATCCCAAATTGAATTCTAAATCAATAGGTCAAAATTGATTTCTGAATTTAATTGACCAATTAATTTCTTGGTTTAATACCATTCATTTGGTATGTGTAACCCCCATGAGAGAATGACTATATATATAGATCTTATCTGTTATTTTGAGAACAGAGGAAAAGATAGAAACTGAAAATGTGAGACTGGAATAGCAGAAAAGAGAGACAAATTCTGAGATTTCAAAACTGTAAGAGTAAGAGAGAGAAAGACAGACGAGGTACGTTCGAGTAGCCGATCGTTGGAGGTGTTCTAACGTTCGGGTCAACCATTTTTTTCTAAGAGAGTAATGCCGGTAGATAAACGTACAACACCATTGGTAGGCAGTGAATTATTCTTAAGGAAACTGCGTTTGCAGCACTCAGTTTGCATATTCTGTTCATGTTATTTTTTGCAATTTCGTTTTCTGTAAATTCTGTTATTGTAATCTTTAAAAGTTAATTAACATGTATTTTATGGACCACCGAGCATATATTGTGGTGTTATATTTCTCCCAACAGGGTTAATAGCGAGTTAAAAAAAATTAACTTCCAACCAACTCATCCTTCTTTTTTTCTACTTCTCTCAGTCACATAACTTGCACGAGTTGACTTGAGTTGAATTGAATTGGCGAATTATTTGCACATTTGTAACCATAAAAGTTTTTTAGCCATTCAAATTTGGGCTTAGTTAGAGTTTGTTTGACAACCGGCTTTAAACTAATTTTTTAGTTTTAAACCAATTTAAGTTAAAAGTCAAAAAATTCGTTTAGTTGAGATATGAGTAAATCTTAAGCCAAAGATAGAGTGACTTTAAGCTAAAAGGTAAAAAAATTTGTTTAAAGTTTTTATAACTTCTTAAAATTTATTTATAGATAATTTTATGTTCAATATAGATCTTGTTTAATTGATTTTGACGAATAAATTTTAAAAATACAATCTTTATAAAAATGGATATGTATAATAAAAATTATAATATTTGTAAAAAATATAAAAAAATATATGTAAAAAGCAAAAAAGGCTAAAAACCTTTAAGTTGAAAAACATTTTTTTTTACTTTTTAGACTTTTAAGTAAAAAGACAAAAACCCAATTTTAACCCAACTTTAAGGGTTCAATTGGCAACTAGCTTAAAAGCTAGCATTTTTACTCTTTTGTGTTTTTAGCCCAAAAGGTAAATTGGGTTCAAAATATGTTGTTTAGTAACTTAACTTTTAAGTTATGTTTTTTGAAGTTGATTATTTGGGTAAAAAGTTAAGTTTTTAAATTTTTGTTCAAAATGGATAATTTTGCTCTCTTATATATTTGATATTAACAATTATATGTAATTAGTAGTAGTAATAAATAAAATATGAATAAGGGGTATTATTGTGTTTTAAAAGTAGTGGAAATTTAAATAGAATATATTCTAATAATTTGTGTTTTGATTTGATTTTTTAATTTTTTTAATTTTTTTGTCAAATAAATAATCTTAATTTTTTAACATTTTTAGCAAAAAAAAAAAATTAAAAAGAAAAAATTGACAATCAAGGCGTAAGTCGGTTGCCAAAGCTTATTCTTATAAATTTCGGACCGTGATGGAAGTTAGATGGTATTGCCAATGCGTAAGTCGGTTGCCAAAGCTTATTCTTATAAATTTCGGACCGTGATGGAAGTTAGATGGTATCTGTGAGAGAGAGAGAGATGAGCAAAGTAAGGGTGAAGGGTCCAGTGATCATAGCAATGAAAGGGCAACCATGTACTGGCAAGAGCACAATGGCCCAGAAATTGGGACACAAATTGAAGTACCCTATCATTGCGCATGATGACGCCCGCCATCGTATCGCGGCGGAGAGTGAATTTCAAGTACAGCCTCCTCCCCCGCCGGGCTCCACAACCGCCGCAGAAGCTAAGAAGCTTGATGACATATCCTTCGGCGTCGTTAGTCAAATCGCTGCCACCCAGCTATCCTTATGCCATAAGGTTATCTTGGATTCCTCGCTCCACCTTCGAGGACATGTTCAGACGTTGCGTCAACTTTCAATAGATACAGAGGCCCGCCTTGTCATTGTCGAGTGCAAACCACGAGACAGGTTCCTGAAATTTTGGGGATGATCTAATACCAATGTCGCTGAAATTTCTTTTTTTTTTTTCACACAAATGCTTTCTTCCTTGGTTTTTTTCTTTATTTCCTCCATGATGTTACAGCTTATCTCATGATATTTATTTATACACACGTAATACTAGTTCTTCCACTTACCAGCCCTAAAAGCGAGACATGATCTTTTGTTCTTAATTCCTATTATTTCTGTGTCTTGATGCATTTCTCAGTTATTGGTGCATGCTTATGTTTGGGCAGACTTTTTTTCTCTTTCATTTTTTATTTTTGATCAAAATGTTTCTTCAATAGAGATGAAAAAAGCCTTAAAGTGGTTAACTTTTATTTTTTTCTTTTTTCTTTTCTGACTTTTACAAGGAAAATCTAAAAATATGAAGAAAAAAAATCAAAAAATATATATATAAAAAGAGCTAATTTCGAACGGAGGCTGAACTGTCTAGCTCGAACCACTCATATGTCATAACTCGAGATTCTTAGATTAGTAGGGTATTACAATATACAGACATAGTGATTTGGAGACAAAGAATTAATCCTTTCCTTTAAAAGCCATGAATTCACCTAATCACGAAGACATTCATTGATCCATTTATCGTTGAAGACTCCAAGCCAAATAATACACAACTTCAATTACAAACTATTATTATTTTCCCAATCACAGGTATGAATGGCGGCAGTGGTTGGAACGGCGATGTCAAATTGAGGACACATGCTGCTGGTACAAGCCATCAACATGGGAAGACCTTGAGAACTGGTTGGAGCTCGACGGAGGGCCAACAGACGATGACATGGAAGGTATTTCCAGGCTCATCGTCAACACAACTGAATACGTCAAGGACAACCACCTCGCCACCGCAGTGCAATATCTCGCCGCCTGCCAAGGCAATCACTGCATGGATTTTCACGAGTGGGTGCGCAATCGCACCAAACCATCGGACTTGGTAGAAAAGGACGAGGGAGAAACTGACGATGGAGAAGAGAAATGGGTGGAATTAGAGGAAACTGCCCACTTTCACCAATTGACTCTCCAGAAAGAGCAAATCATTGGCGATGAAATTAGCTGCGGGGGGTGCCGACAACCAATCTCCGACGCAGTCTACTACAAATGCAACGGATGTGACCACCTTTCTGTGCACAAATTGTGCGCCGAGCTGCCGAGCAAGAAGGAGCTTTTGCCTGAAAATTACCCTGCGCTTTTACGGGCTCTCCCCGACGAATACTCTTTCCCAGAGACTCACAGGTGCAGCAACTGCGAAACTAGTAATGACGACGGAAGCTTCGACAGTTGCAACCTGTGTCTTTACGAAACTAATCTCCGTTGTGCTCTGTTGCCATCCATTGTCCTGCGCGACTTCCATGAACACCCACTCCATATCCAGCTGAATCCTTTCGATTACTTTACCGAGTTTCAGTGCAAGGTGTGTGGGGAGTCCGGGAAGCACGCCAGCTACACCTGCAACGACTGCGATCTCAGCTCTTTCGAGTGCCATCTCGGATGCGCTTTGTTGCCCCAAACCTTTAAGCACAGGGTTCATCGCCACCCTCTCAGCCTCAGCTTCAATGTTGACAAAGACGATGATTCTAACGAGTTCTATTGTGATGTTTGCGAGACAGGTAGAAACCGAAATCACTGGATTTATTATTGCGCAGACTGCGGCTTCACATGTCACTTGAAATGCAGGACTTCCGAGGCGTGTGAGGTTTCTTAGATTAAATATACTTAGAATTGGATATTAATTTTATTTTGATTTTAGTACTTAATTTTGTTTTAATAAAATTATCTTTTTATTTTATAAGAATTTTAATGAGTAATGTATGTAATATTATTTTTTTAATATTATGCATGGTTGTCCTTTATTCTGTATGGTATTTAATCTGGTGTGTAGAGTATAACTTGCATACAAAATATCAGATTATAAGTTCTTACATAATATAAATTTTTGTTTACAGTTTAGATAGAAATAGATAAGCTATCGGTACGATTGTAGCACAGAGGTTTAGTAGGCCTGTCTTGGTTATGGGGAACAGATAATAGCGTCGTCTATTGTTTCGACTCACTGTACTAGTACACTTTGTATGTATCGAACAAAATCACACTGGGATAATTAATTTTATATTGATTATATAAATTAATTTACACCCCAATGTTATTATGAGTGTTTATATTCTTAATCTTGAAATAATTATTATTTGTGTATATTTAATATTTGTTGTTTTGATTTATTAAAAGGTGCGATCTTTTATGAGTCAATAGTCCCCGTGAGTTGAATAGTGTTATTAATTATATGGTGAATATTAATTATTGACAGAATTCAAGTCTCGATTATTCAGGATTGACGATACCCCCTTAAGGAAGTTTATGAGTTTTGACTGGATAAATCCTACAAGTAGATTTAATTATTCCGCAGTCAAATAAGTTAATCGAAGGGTTTAAGAAATTTTAAAGATGCCAATTAAATTAAATTATCAATAATTAAATTTAATTAACGGGTATTGAGAATCTTAACGTGGGGAGATGAGTTAAGTATTTAATAACATGAGCTCAATATAAATTGATCTTGAGATTATGACTAATAGTGCAATTATAATTTTTTAGTGGTATGAACTATAATTTAGTGTTTTATGAAAATTACAGAAACCGCTGCAAGGCTTTCATAATTACAGAAACCGCTGAAAGGTTTGTATATTTGTGAAAACCACTAGATAGGTATCTGCGTTACACGAGAAGTTTATGTCATAATTACTCTATAGGTCCCTACTGTAGCCCTATTAATATGCGGGTATGCTGAACCAAATTCAGAAATTTTCTTTCAAGACTAAGATTATCCAAGTTCTGCCGGTATCAGTTCTCGAAGGATCATAATCTACATTACGTTCGGGAATCGCATCGGGAATATAGTAGAAGATCTGACCAGAGCTTCAACTCGGGAAATCAAAGTTTGTAGTTTAAGAATCGACCAAAAGGTATTAATCTCAATTAACTGTGCTGGCACGAGTTTTTATTTTGATCGTTCGACATTAAATTTTTTTTATTTGGAGCATGTTTCAGCGATTGCCTGTCTAGTTTTATTTTTTCGAAAAATCGTTTACAAATCAATGATTTTGGCAGTTTGCCTCCAACAATTGGTATCAAAACTGTTTTGATTTTGTTTATGGTTAATCAAGGGGTCGGGTAAATTTAGAACTATACTAACTTTGTTTTACAGGCATTCTAATCCCGATTTTATGATCTTTATTATATTCATGTTTGATTGAATGGTTGAATGATGATTATAATTTTTTTTAATCACAAGGGTTGATCGTGGTAGTTTAAGTTTTTTTAGTTCGAATGTGAGCCTTCGGGATATAGATTTTCGATGTAAAAGTTTTTATTTATTTTTAAATATTATTTAAAATATTTAAGAACATATTTGAATATCTAAGAACACGAATAACATGCAGCGGCATAACCAGCAGCACCGACGGTGGTTTCGAGTTTTTCGGACCATGGAACGCGGTGGTTTTTCAATGGTTTTTGAAATAGTTTTTTTAGTAAGTTTTCTGCAGATTTTGGGCATTAAAATAAACATCAAAACAAGTCCAAAAAAAGAAAAAACTAAGGGAAAAAACAGCATTGGCGGCGGCGGCGGCGGCTCCGACAGCGGTTCGGGGCTATTTTTCCAAATTTTTTTGCAACATTTTCGGGACTATTTTGGAGCAATTTTTTAGGCATAAGATAGTATTAAATAGTGCTGAAAAACTGTGGTAAAAGACAACAAAAAAGACAATAGGAAAAACAGGTAGCAACGGTAGCAATTTTTGAGTTTTTTTTAGACTGTTTTCGAGGCGTTCTTCAAGACAGCATATTACAGGATATCAGTGCTAAAAATAGGAGGAAACAGGAACCGAAATGACCACGAAAAATGCTTAAACAGGCGGCGGGGTTGTTTTGGCGGCCATTGAAAGCTGTTTTTTGAGCTATTTTCAAACTAGGATTTTTACAGAAAAATAGTATTTTTCAAAAACTATTTTTTAGAAAAAATGAGGTCGAGAACGAAATTTGGGATAGGCAGCAAAAGCCTCCTAAAGTGGCGGCATGCAGAGGCCCAAGTGCGCCGACAATGGTGGTTGTGTTCGAGGTTGTTTTTGCCGGTGTTTTCTGATGCTTTCAAGGTTCGAAAGTGTTGTATTTGTATAACACTACAATTGTTATCCCAATGGCTTTTTAATTAGATTATGATGATTTTTATAATTTATTTTTTAAGTTAAATTGATTTAAAAATATAATAATTAATATTTCTAAAAAGGTAGTGATGACACAAAATGACAAATGAGTTGACACCTTTAGCCATATAAGATGGCTCATCTCTCAATGGATTGACACTTAAGTATTATTGAATAAGAATATTTTGTGTTGACCCTAATTGATATTTGAGTCAACACCTTAACAGAAAGAATACTTGATCCTCTTAAGTGTGTCAACACCTTTGAATGTTGAGTCGACACCTTAACTTGTTTATTTGAGATTTTTCAAGTATTACAATTTGAGTCGACACAAAAGAATCGAGACACTCGGCTCTTAAAAAGAGTTGGCAAAAACTAAGTTTGAATTGACACCAAGTGAATATTTACTTTGGTTATCCGGGATTTTGAGTTGATACAAATTGAAGATGAGTCGATACAAATATACCGAGGCCACCGACAGATTTGTTAGTTGACACAAATTGAAAATGAGTCGACACAAATGTACCGAGGCCACCTGCAGAATTTATGAGTCGACACAAATAAAGAATAGTCGACACAAATATACCGAGTCTGTCTGAAGATATTTGAGTTGACACAAAAGTCCAAATGAGTCGACAAAAAATTACCGAGGGTTCCTGCACTTTTTAGTGTCGACCGCAAAGGCAATTTGAATTGACACCAAAAGGCCCCCCGGAAAGCTGAAGAACGAAATGAGTCGACATCAAAGGTATTTGTGTCGACACCGTTGGGTTGGTGAAAAGAATGCAGAAATCGTGTCGACACGAAAAAAGATCTAAGTCGACCAAATCACTTGAAGAATCATGCCCTAGAAGTTTTGTGTCGACCCAAAACCATTTGTGTCGACACCTGCAACGAAATTCAAAATACACGACAGCGTTTAACGGTTGGAATTTTGGCATTTAATACTCTCACTTACCTCCAACGGTCATGAAACCTTAAGTGCTTACATAAGGAGTTACTCCTTAGTATTTAAGACAACTGGAAACCTATATTCACTGTTGTATTGCTTGATTCAAAGTTAAAATTCTTCAAGTTCTCATTTATTATTCATAACTCCAGCTCTTGTATCTCATCTCTTTACTTCTCATTTATTGATAATTATTTTTGTAAAAAGAGTGAGTGATACTAATTAAAATATCCCATTTATTACATTTAATAGTGAGTCACCCTTTATCCTTTGAGTGAGTGGATAAATCTCATCAAAGAAGAACTCAAGAGATTAGAAGAAAAGAAGGGGCGTGTTTTTCGTAGAATCATCTTAAAGTTGTAAAAGGTTTTGAATGCACTCATAAGCATTCTACATTAGTGAAATTCTCAAGGGGAGTCTTGAGGAGTGGACATAGGTTTAAAAGAAGTCAAACTACTATAAATCTCGGTATTCGGTTCAATTTCTCTATCTCCAACCTTTTTAATATTCGCATTACTTTAATCTTTGAATATACTTGCTATATTTGTTTGTGACATTAAAAGGTTTCAAAAAAGTTTTTAAAATTATTATTATCGTTCTAAAATCCAATTCACCCCCCTTCTTAGGTTACCTAGAACTAACAATTGGTATTAGAGCTTGGGCTCTTGATTTTTTACTTAACCGTCTAAGAGTTTATATGGCAACCACTAGCATCGGACATATCCAGTCTGAAGGTCAGTCCACCAATAGACCTTCCTTGTTCAATGGAACAAGCTATAATTATTGGAAGGCTATAATGAGAATCTACATTCAAGGCGTAGACTATGACCTTTGGAGGGTTATCATGAATGGACCTAAAAGACCTACCATGACCATTGAAGGAACAATCATTCCTAAACCAGAGAATAAATGGACCGAAAATGACATAAGAGAGATTCAAAAGAATGCTGAGGTTATGAATCTCCTATATTGCTCTCTTGACCTAAATGAATTCAATAAAATCTCAACATGTGACACAGCCAAAAAAATATGTGATAGACTTGAAGTTATCTATGAGGGAACTAACCAAGTTAAGGAATCCAAAATAAGCATGCTTGTTCACAACTATGAATCATTTAAAATGAAGCATGATGAAGCCATTTATGATTTGTTTATTCAATTTACTGATATTATAAATGGACTAAAATCTCTTGACAAGATTTATTCCAATGCAGAAATGGTGAAGAAAATTCTTAGCTGTATATCTAAAAATTGAGAAGCTAAGGTCACTGCTATCCAAGAAGTTAAAGATCTCAACACACTCAGCTTGGAAGAACTTCTTGAATTTCTCATGACTCATGAGGTAAATATTAAGATGGACGATGAGGATGACAACAAGAAGAAGAAGGGTATTGCCTTCAAGTTTTCAACTCATGACGATGAATCCGGTGAAGACTCCTCAAGTGATAAGAATAAAAACATGGCCGTCATCACGAAGAAATTCAAAAGGTTTCTTAGAAATAAGAAATAGGGAAGAAGAAGGTTTTTCAAAAAGGATAGACACAAAGGCGAGCCTAACAAATTCAAAGGTGATTCAAGCAAATTCAAAAATGATCACAAGAAAGACGAAATCATTTGCTATGAATGCAAAATGCTCGGACATGTCAAGGCCGAATGTCCTCAACTCAAGAAACAATTCAAAAAGGGCTTCAAGAAGGCTATGATAGCCGCATGGGGCAAAAGCGATGACAACAGCTTCGAAGATGAAAGAGAAGAAAATGGGTTGTAAATCTATGCCTCATGGCTAAAGAAGACGATAAGGTAACACATAACCCTTTCTCCTTAGATGAATTACAAAATGCATTTGAAGATTTGCATGATGAATTGAGAAAAATTGGTGCAAAGAACTCTATTCTTAAAATGTTAGTTATTTCCTCGTCATGTGAAATTGGAACCTTGAAAGAAGAAAAACTTGCTTTATCAAAACAAATTTCTGTTTTGAAATATAAAAATAAGGCTCTAAATGAAAAGGTTGAAGATCTTACCAAAACGGTTTATAAGTTCACTCTTAGAAAGAACAACTTAGATAAACTTCTCGGTATGCAAAAATGTGTTTTCGACAAAATCGAGATTGAATATAAACCAAAGAAGAAGTAAAAGTTCTTAAGCAATATTTTTGTCAAAGCATATTCTAATAACTCAAATACAACTTGTTTTCACTGCTAGGAGCATGGATACACCGTCACACATTGTCCACAAAGAAAATCTTTTAATTTACCTGTTAAGAAGGTTTAGGTTCCTAAGAAAATACATCCTCAAGGAACTAACTCTAAAGGACCCAAAAAGATTTGGGTATCAAAAATCAAAACTTGATTCTCCTTGCATGTATGTCTCAAATCCTCATTAAAGGAGGGGATGTGGTATCTTGATAGCGCTTGCTCAAGACACATGACAGATGACCAATCGATGTTTGCATCCCTCAAACCAAAAGATGGTGAATTTGTGACTTTCAGAGACAATAGCAAAGAAAAAATTATAGGAATCGGTTGTATTGGTAAAATTTCTTCCCCTTCTATTGAAAACGTTTTACTTGTTGATGGTTTGAAACATAACTTTCTTAGCATAAGCCAACTTTGTGACAAAGGCCATAAGGTTGTCTTTGATCATGCTAAGTGTGTTATTGAAGACTCAATCAATAGCAAAATTATTTTTGAAGGTCATAGGCATGAAAATGTTTACACTTTCAATCTAAATGACCTTTCTAAAAATGACACCAAGTGTTTAGCTGTTTTGAGTGATAATAGTTGGTTGTAGCATAAAAGGTTTGGACATGCACACATAAATTTGATTTCTAAACTTTTGAAAAAGAAATTGGTGATTGGGTTACCCCAAATCAAATTTGAAAAAGATAAAATGTGTGATGCATGTCAACAAGGCAAACAAGTTAGAAGCTCTTTTTATTCTAAAAATGAGATTTCCACTTCTAGGCCTTTACAACTATTTCACATGGACTTATTTTGTCCAACAAGAACTCTTTACCTTGGAGGCAAGATATATGCATTTGTTATTGTTGATGACTTCTCTAGATACACTTGGGTGATTTTCTTAGCTCATAAGGATGAAATTTTTGCCTCTTTTACAAAACTGTCTCGAAGAGTTCAAAATAAAAAAGATTTTCAAATCACAAGTACCCGAAGTGATCATGGTACAGAATTTGAAAATAAAAATTTTGAAAATTTTTATGGTGAAAATGGTATTAACCATAACTTCTCTGCTCCTAGAACTCCTCAATAAAATGGAGTTGTTGAAAGAAAGAATAGAAACTTGGAAGAAATGGCTAGAACTATGCTATGTGAAAATAATCTACCACGATACTTTTGGACCGAGACTGTTAACACAGCTTGTTTTATCGTAAACAAAGTTATGATACGAGCTTCTCTAAAGAAAACTCCATATGAGCTATTGAATGAAAGAAAACATAACATCAACTATTTTTGCGCCTTTGGGTATAAATATTTTGCTTTAAACAACAACAACTTTTGGAAAAGTTTGACGCAAAATCTGATGAAGGTATTTTCTTAGAATATTCTTTATCTAGTAAAGCCTTTAGAGTTTTTAACAAAATAACCCTAGTTGTTGAAGAATCTATACATGTAGTTTTTGATGAAGCTAATCTTGGTTGTTCAAAAAATTTTTGTGAAGATAATTTGATTGATATAGAAAAGGGTGTTGAAGACATCTTCATTAAAGACAAAGAAAAACCAAATCATGAGGAAGCTTCAAATTCCCAACAAGATGAAGTTCAACAAGCTGCTGGACTTTCAAATCCTAAAAATTCAGATTTGCCTAAGGAATGGAGGTATGCTCATGGTCATCCAAAAGACCTAATCATTGGTGACCCATCTCAAGGTATCAAAACTCGATCTTCTCTACATAATGTTTGTGGTAATTTAGCATTTCTTTTCCAGACTAAACCAAAACATTTTGAGGAAGTCGAAAATGATGAGTTTTGGACCTTGGTTATGTAAGAAGAGCTTAACTAATTTGAAAGAAATAAGGTTTGGATTTTAGTCCCTAGACCTAAGAAACACTCCATCATCATTACAAAATAGATTTTTAGAAATAAAATGGATGAGAATGGAGTTGTTCTTAGGAATAAAGCTCGATTGTTAATCCAAGCATACAATCAAGAAGAAGGCATCGATTTTAATGAGACTTTTGCTCCTGTGGCTAGGCTTGAATCCATTAGGATGTTGTTTGCTTTTGCATGCTTTAAAAATTTTAAACTCTATCAAATGGATGCTAAAAGTGCCTTTTTAAATAGTTTTATCTTGGAGGAAGTTTTTGTGAAATAATCTCCTGGCTTTGAAATTTTTGATTTTCCAAACCATGTTTACAAACTTACCAAGGCTCTCTATGGTTTAAAGCAAGTACCTATAGCATGGTATGAAAGGCTTAGCAAATTCTTGATTGAAAATGAATTTTCAAGAGAAAAAATTGATACCACTCTTTTCATCAAGTTTCAAGAAAATGGTATGCTTGTTGTCCAAATTTATGTAGATGACATTATTTTTTGTTCAACCAATGAATCTCTTTGCAAGGACTTTGCTAAATGAATGCAGGGAGAATTTGAGATAAATGTGATGGGAGAGCTTAACTACTTTCTTGGATTTCAAATCAAACAAACACAAGAAGGAATCTACGTCAATAAGCTAAGTACATAAGGGATTTATTGAAGAGGTTTCACATGCAAAAAGCCAAACCTACGGGAACCCCAATGGGTCCTACAACAAAGCTTGATAAGGATGAAAATGATAAAGCAGTAGAGGAAAAGTAATATACAGGTATGATAAGATCTCTACTATGCTTAACTTCTAGTTGTCCGGATATCTTGTTTAGTGTTTGCATGTGTGCTAGATTTCAATTTAATTCTAAAGAATCGTATGTGACTGCCATTAAGTGTATCATTAGATACCCTTTTTAGTATACAAAACCTAGGATAGTTCTATCATAGAGGAATAACCTTTGAGTTGTTTGGCTATTCAGATGCTGACTTTGTCGGATGTAAAGTAGATAGAAAAAGTACAAGTAGAACATGTCAATTCCTAGAACACTCACTAATATCATGGTTTAGCAAGAAATAGAACTCAGTAGCATTATCTACAACTGAGGCTGAGTACATAGCAACTGGTAGATGTTGTGCACAAGTTCTTTGGATGAAACAACAACTAGAGGACTATGATTTTTGCTTAGATCATATTCCTATAAAATGTGATAACACTAGTACCGTCATTATATGCAAGAACCCAATACAACACTCCAGAACAAAGCACATTGAGATTAGACACCACTTTATAAGAGATCATGTGCAAAAAGGTAACATTGAACGTGAAATCATAGGCACAGATTACTAACTAGCTAATATTTTCACTAAGCCATTAAATGAAGAAAGAAAATACTATATAAAAAGAGAACTTGGTATGTTATATGCTCCAAATTAATGAATAAAATGCCATACTAACCATGTCTGTTCAATGCATTTCAATGCTTTTAATGTTCTTCATTGATGTGTGAAATGTGTCGACCCTACTTGAAATAATATCAATACGTATGTGTTTGAGTTGACTCAAAGCTATACAGAGGAGACACTGCTGGAAAAAATGTCGACCCAATTTCATATAGTGTCGACTCAATTTCGATATCTTGCACTCAGTTAATTTGGGTCGACCCAATGCTTAAACGTGTCGACTCAATTGGCCGAAAGTGTCGACCGTTTCTGAAAAAGTGTCGACATAAATTCTATTTTCAGACACCCACACTTGCAAAGAATAGTGTCGAATCAAATGCCATTTGTGTCGACACATATCTTTTGCCTATTTAAAAGGCACCGGTCCCCACCATTCGCGTCGTTTCCTCTCTCTCTCTCTCTATAAACTGTTCGTCTACCGTAGTTTTTTCCTCCTTTTAAAAAATCGAGTCGACCCATCTCCCCTCCTCTCTTTAAATCAATCTTCTCGATCAAAAATGACTGCTTGGATTATAGGAAAAGGAAGCAAACGAACCGTCGATGAAGGCCCATCGAATCATAGGGCTCACAAAAAGTAAAAGAAAACGGCAATGGCAACGGGAACCACAACAATCGAAATGTCGTTGTCGTTGAGTTTCAAGTCGAACAAGTTCCAGAACCTCTACTTCTCCTCATTAATAAACTGCAAGGTAATACCGGGATGTTTTGTCGATTTCTCTTGTTTCGATTTCATTGAAATGAGATTTAGTGACTTTTTCTCTAATCTTGGTTGGGAGAGATTACTCTAAAATCGTGACCCTCACTATCCCACACTTGTGAAGCTTTTCTATGCACATTTTCACATTTCATCTATTCCCAGCACCACCATTACTTCATGGGTGAACAGGACTGAAATCCACTTGACCTCCAATGTTCTTAATGAAATTTTGTGTGTCCCTGAGGGTGATATATTTATTTTCTACAAAGAGAATAAGAGATATATTAAAATAGATGGATTCTCTTTTCACGATGCAGTAAAACAAATATTTGAGGTAGATAAAATAGACCCCTCAAAACCCTTAGAGGCAAACTCCCTAAAACCAGGAATGCGCATCCTCCATCACATGTAAACCATATCTTTTTGCCATAGTTGGGGAGGTCCGGAGATGTCTCCTACTTGCATATTTTTATTATGTGGTGTATTCTCAAACAAAAGAATCTTGATCTGGGCTTTCTCTTTATTTTGGACATGCTCCAATCTCATGGAAAGTCTAATTCATCCCTCCCTCACGCTATGTTCTTAACAAAAGTTTTTCGATATTTTGACATCGTTCTCTCTGCCGAAAAGGTTATCCCCTTTTCAAAACATGACCTTTACGGGGCATCTGCTTTGAAACACATGCAGAATTCTAAAATTGACGGAGTGCGGACTACCCGCCATGGTACCCCATCTATCCCTAGAAATCCTTCTGCCCCTCGTGATTTTTCTCCTATACGAGTAGATTTTGGATCACCTGTTCCACCCTCCACCAGGACAGACACTCCTGGACCCTCATATCCTCCTTCTCATGCTCCTCCTCCTCCACCTAATGTTGATGCTCCACCTGCTCCCTCTGTTGCTTCTCATATTGTCCTATCTGAGATTATTTCTTTGGTCAAGGGTTTATCTTCTTTTTTGAACAATTTTCAAACCAAGGTCGATCAAGACCTGTTTAATCTCCACAGCACTATCTCTTCTCTGTCTGATAAGGTCAAACATCTCAATAAGACAAATCGTGGCCTTCGACGCATTGTTAAAAATGCAACTGACGCTGGGAGAGCCCTATGCAAAACCATGGATGACAGTATTATCTCCATAGTCAATTGCAATAAGGTAATTCTTCACCAGATACACAAGGAATATGATTAAGGTATTATCACCGCCGTTCAAGCTAACTCTAGAAAAGTGGAAGAACACCTTCAATTGCTTCAGGATACTTGGAGCAAGTAGTTCAACCCTAAAGAGACCAAAGAAGAAAAGGCTGCTCGATTATGGCGTGAGGCGGATCTAGCTCTAGCTGCCACCCTTCATGCCATGGCTGCTGTTAAAAAGAAGGATAAACGAGCACATTCCTCCAAGGAGAAGGCCTCTGAGAGATTGCAGAAGCAGGAAGAGAAGAAGAAGTTCAAAAAATTTATGGATGATCAGTGACTTCAACTCTTTGATGATTTTAAAAGGGGAGAAGAAAGGTAAAAGAATGAAGGAAGAGAAGAAGTGAAAAACATTTACAAACATTTATCATTTAGAAGCTTTTATGGTTTCATATGAAGGAGAAGATGTAATATTATATACATTTTGTTTTTGTGATTGCAGGTTGTGAATGGTTTGAAACATACTTTCCTTTATGGTTATGAATATATGTTTCAGATTTATGATACTCATATCTTGTTTATATATGTGTGGTTGTATAACCTTTGTTGCATGATGACTTTGAAATCTTTATTGACATCAAATAATTGATAGCATGCTCTGTATATTATGTTTGATATTTGGGATTTGAGCAACACTTTGCACATATATGCTTGATAAGGCTCAACACTTATTGCCTTTTTGATTTGAAGCACAAATTTTAATAAACTCAGAATACTTCTGAATTAAAATTACAAATCATCTTTAAAATGTATATTACAGTGTTGTTGAATGCTTAGCAGTTGTGATTGCATATCTTGTTTAAGGCATAAAGATAAGGGAAGAACCCTTGTTGATTTTTTTAAAAAATATTTTCTAGAAAATGTTGTAATAATAAAAAAATGGGAGATTGTTAGCCCAATAGCTTTTTAATTAGATTTTGATAATTTTTATAATTCATTTTCTAACTTAAATTGATTTAAAAAGATAATATTTAATATTTCTAAAAAGGTAGTGATAACACAAAATGACAAATGAGTTGACACCTTTAACCATATGAGATGACTCATCTCTCAATGGATTGACACTTCAGTATTATTGAATAAGAATATTTTGTATTGACCTTAATTGATATTTGAGTCAACACCTTAAGGCAAATAATACTTGATCCTCTCAAGTATGTCGACACCTTTGAATGTTGAGTTGACATCTTAACTTGTTTATTTGAGATATTTTAGGTATTACAATTTGAGCCAACACCAAAGAACCGAGACCCTCTGCTCTTAAAAAGAGTCAACACAAACTAAGTTTGAGTCGACACCAAGTGAATCTTCACTTTGGTTATCCGGGATTTTGAGTCGACACAAATTTACTGAGGCCACCTGCAAAATTTGTGAGTCGACACAAATTGAAGATGAGTCGACACAAATATACCGAGCCTACCAGAAGATTTTTGAGTTGACACAAAAATCTAAATGCGTCGACACCAAATCACCGAGGGTTCTTGCACTTTTTAGGGTCGACACTAAAGGCAATTTGAGTGGACACAAAAAGGCCCTCCCGGAAAGATGAAGAGAAAAATGAGTCGACACCAAAGGTATTTGTGTCGACACCATTGTGTTGGTGAAAAGAATATAGAAATCGTGTTGACACCAAAGAAGATCTGAGTCGACACAATCACTTGAAGAACTATGCCCTAGAAGTTTTGTGTCGACCCAAAACCATTTGTGTCGACACCTGCAACGAAATTAAAAATACGCGGCAAAGTTCAATAGTTGAATTTTTAGTATTTACTGCTCCCACTTACCTGCAACGGTTATGAAATCTCAAGAGCTTATATAAGGAGTTACTCCTCAGCATATAAGACAACTGGAGACTTATATTCACTGTTGTATTGCTTGATTCGAAGTCAAAATCTTTTAAGTTCTCATTTATTGTTCATAACTCCAGCTCTTGTATCTCATTTCTTTACTTCTTATTTATTGCCAATTATTTTTGTAAAGAAAGTGAGTGATACTCATTAAAACATTCCATTTATTGTATCTAAGGGTGAGTCACCCTTTATCCTTTGAGTAAGTGGGTAAATCTCATCAGAGAAGAATTCAAGATATTAGAAGAAAAATAAGAGCGTGTTTTTCATAAGATCGTATTGAAGTTGTAAAAGATTTTGAATGCACCCATAAGCATTCTACATTAGTGAAATTCTTAAGGGGAGTCTTGGGGAGTGGACGTAGGCTTGAAAGAAGTCGAACCACTATAAATCTCAGTGTCCGGTTCAATTTATCTATCCATAACCTCTTTAATATTTGCATTACTTTAATCTTTGAATATACTTGCTATATTTGTTTGTGATATTAAAAGATTTTCAAAAAAATTTTTAAAATTATTATTATCATTTTAAAACCTAATTCACCCCTCTCTTGGCTTGCCTAGAATTAACAACACTGCATATCGAGGAATCCTGACACAACTTGGATGCCGGAAGCAAATTCAGAAAATGATTGAAAGATTATAGTATATTTTTAAATAGGAGACTGAAACTCAATAGAATTTCTGTTTGATCATAAAACTGGGATATGTATATATCTTGCATTTATATTCTTTTAAATTGCGTGGATGATGTATATCTGTATTATTTATTCATGTTAATTTAATTAATTCGAAAATTTTGATTTTAATTAATATTTTGTAATGAAAAATAAAATTAAAATTTTTAATTAAAAAATTTTAATTAAATAGAAAACTTTTAGATATTTTATTTGTACAAAATAATATGTTTAAGATTTTTTTTTAAATCAGATATCTTGAAAAAAAGTGAAAATTAATTCTGAATATGTAACGTAAAAATAAAATATTTGAATGCCCTTAATTAATACCTTAGCTGTAAAGAAAATGAAAAACTATGCATTCATCGAGTTTTATTTGTTACGCATTAAAATACAAAAAGATAGTTTGGCAAATTGAAATCTTTTAGATCGTGTACACGAAAAAATATTTTAGAATATTTTGGATCGTGTAGTTTTTAAAATTAATAAATTTATCTTAATTAAATGAATTTTTATAACCCCTCAAAAATATTTTAAAAATCTAAGTAGGAGAAGAAATTTATTCACAGATAAATCCTGCAGTATGATGTAATTAATTGTACGTGTTGGCAGTAAGGTATTCTTTCCCATCGGATTGGATTAATTGCGGTATCGCCAGTACGATCCTCCTTCAGGAATAATTTTAAATAATTGTTAGTGTGAATCATTTCTCCATCTAAAGGATTTATTACAAAGCGATTGATTTAGGATTAAGTGGTGGCTAACACTTAGCTGTAATTAATAATATTCTCTCCATTTGAGTCACTTCTATTATTTATTGGACCGATACTATGTCAACTATTTAATTTTATTTGGCATGGTCTGCTACCTAAATAATAAAATTAATAAGAACTAGCATGTCTAGACAAACGATGGATAGTAGACGTCTTCCCATCGATACATGCTATTCAGAGGATACTAGGCTGCTGACAAATTTTTTTTAAAATGGTAGAAAGAACCAATTTTAAAATAAATTTAAAATTTTACTCGTCATAATTAACGGTTATTTTAATTATGTGATTCTCATGATTAAAATGGATTTCAATCCACTCGCGATCATACTCAGAGAAAAAAAACTAACGAGACCAAATTATATAGATTGAAAAAGGAATTTGGACATTGTCTTTACTGCTGAGGACTATAAATTTGTATTGTCTGAGATTTTTCCACCAGTACCTAACGAGGGGGAGACCGAACAGGAAACCAAGGCCCATCAGAAGTGGCAAAAAACTGATCAGAGGGCTCGCTATTACATTTTAGCTTCAATGTCAAATGTATTGCAGCATCAATATCAATTTATGCCTAGTGCCTATGACATGGTTATGAACCTCAAAGAAATATTTGGGGATCAAAATCGTGCTGCGAGACAGGTGGCCAAGAAATCTCTTATAAATACAAGCATGGCTGAAGGCACCTCAGTAAGGGATCATGTTCTGAAGATGATCAATCTTCAGAATGAACTGGAGATCCTAGGAGCTGAGATTGATGGGGAAACCCAGGTCGATATCATACTCCAGTCACTGCTTGATATGTTTAAGTAGTTCTGCCTAAATTATTCCATGAATAAGCTCAGCTTTTCATTGGCAGAACTTCTTAAAAAACTTCAAGCAGCTGAGGGTGTTCTTAGAAAATCGGGTTTTGTGCATGTGGCTGAAAAAGGTTCTTCCTCTAAGCTAAAAGGTAAAAAAAAAAGAAAAACGTTTAGAAACAGGGAGGCACAGGTCCAAAAGTAGCCAAGGGGCTAAAATCTGGTGTGAAGAAGCCAAAAGGCAAGTGTTATCACTATAACCAGTTTGGGCATTGAAAAAGCAGTGTCTGATTTTTCTCAATAAGCAGAACAAACCACGTAATTTCTGTTCACTTGTGGTTGAAACATGTTTAGCGGTGTTATCTACCAGTACCTGGTGTGTAGATACGAGAGTCACTAATTATGTCTACAATTCTTTGCAGAAGTTCTAGAAAATCAGGTAGCTTAGTGATGGAAAAATTTGCCTACATATGGGTAATAATACCAAGGTGGCAGCAATTGCAGTAGGAATATCACTCTCAGCTTTAGTAGAGATAAGATTTTAATTTTGAAAGATTGTCTTTATGTACCTTCAATTAGAAGAAATTTAATTTCGATTTCTAGTTTAATAAAAGACAAATATTCTGTTCATTTTAATGACTTAGTGGTTATTAAGAAAAATAAACATTTAATTTATTCTGGTACATTTGTGGATGATCTGTATGTTATATCTCCTATCTCTCCTATACTACAACTAACCGAATTGAATAACACATCTAATTTACCATATAAGAGAATATTTCCTTCTTTAATGAACCAAACGTTTTTTGGCACTTACGCTTGGGTCATATTAATCTAAAAAGGATAAATAAACTAGTAGAAGATGGACCTTTGGGTTCATTAGAAGTGGAGGCATGTCTAGTCTGTGAGTCATGCTTAAAGGGCAAGATGACCAAGAGGCCATTCTCGGTCAAAGACTATAGAGCTAAAGAACTGTTGGAACTAATTCATTTTGATGTGTGCGGTACTCTGACTATTCGGGCTAGAGGTGGCTTTGAGTACTTTGTCAGTTTTATTGACGATTACTCAAGATATGGATACATTTACCTGATACACCGTAAGTCTGAATGTTTTAAAAAATTTAAAAAATTCAAGGCGGAGGCAGAGAAGTGTCTGGGTAAAAGTATCAAATCACTACGATCTGACTGTGGTGGGGAGTACCTCTTTCGAGAGTTTAGGGACTACTTATCGTTAGAAGGGATTACATCCCAATTAACTGGACCTGGCACTCCGCAGCAGAATGGTATAGTAGAAAGAGGTAATATGACTCTTATGGAGATAGTAAGGTCAATGATGAGTTATTCAGGATTACTCGATTCGTTTTGGGGACTTGCATTAGAGACATCGGCTTATATTCTGAATTTAGGACCTTCTAAGTCAGTGCCTTCTACTCCCACAGATTTGTTGACTGGACGAAAGCCTAGTCTGAGACAAATTCGAATTTAGGGGTGTCCAACACATGTGTTGAAAGGGAACGCAGGTAAATTAGAACCGATGAGAGATGCCTGTTTCTTTGTCGGCTATCCCAAGGAAACGAAGGGTGATTTATTTTATAATTCAAAGGATCAAAAGGTCATTGTTAGCACCAATGCCAGATTCTTAGAATAGGATTATATTATAGACCACAGGTCCAAAAGTAAAATTGTTCTGAAAAAATTGAGAGGAAATATCAATAGAACAAAAGAGGAACTATAAGTCACTAATATCCCATTTCCTTATTGTAATGGGAGGATTATCGAAATAAGTGCAGATCACGATTAGGGTGCTATCATTAACATGCCTGATGGACATGTTGGTAATAGTGCACAGGGTTCAGATTCTGCACATCGTGTTACTACTGGTACACAGACGCAGATAGTTAACTTGATCGGTATATGTTCTTGGGAGAGTCTTTTAACAGAATTCTGGCAGAACTGGATACCGAACCCTATAACTACAATGAAACACTCAAGGATAAAGATGTAGATCTTTGGCAAAAGGCTATAAATTCGGAGATGAAATCTATGTATTCTAATCAGGTCTAGGAACTTGTAGAACCACCTGAAGGGATAAAACCCATTAGATATAAGTGGATCTATAAGAGGAAGAGAGGAGCAGACGGGAGGGTTGAAACCTTTAAAGTTAGGCTTGTTATAAAAGGGTTCACTTAGGAAGAAGGGATCGATTACGAGGAAACTTTTTTGTCGATAGTCATGCTTAAATCTATCTAGATTCTCTTATCCATTGCGGCTCATTTCGATTACAAAATTTGACAAATGGACATCAAGACATCTTTCCTTAACAGATATCTTGACGAGTGTATCTATATGGTACAGCTAGACGGTTTCATAGCAAAGGGCTAGGAGCACATGTTGTACAAACTTAAGAGATCTATCTATGGACTTAAGCAGGTATCGAGGTCTTGGAATACTCTATTTGATCAAGCCATAAAGTCTTATTATTTTTATCAGAGTCCAGATGAGTCCTGTGTATACAAGAAGCGTGATGAAAGCATGATAGTTTTTCTAGTACTTTATGTAGATGATTTCTTGCTCATCAGAAATGATGTGAGAGGTGTTATCTTCAGTAAAAGTATGGTTATCTAGGCAATTCGATATGAAGGACTTGAAAAAAGCAAGTCATATTCTTGGGATCAAGCGTTTGCAAAATCAAAAATAAAGGATGTTGGGCTTATCACATGCAAAGTATATCGATGATATACTTGCTCATTTTAGCATGTAGGATTCCCAAAAATGATTTCTCCCTTTCAGGCATGGAATCACTCTATCCAATTATTATTGTCCTAGGACACCTGATGAGATAGAGAAGATGAAGGCGATTCCTTATGCTTCGGTAGTAGGAAGCCTAATGTATGCTATACTTTATACTAGACCCGACATCTGCTTTGCCGTTAGCATGGTTAGCAGATATCATTCTAACCCAGGGTAAGAGCATTGGGCTGCGTTAATGAATATAATCAAGTACCTGAAAAGGACTAATGATTATATGTTGGTTTACCAGGCAGACAGTCTAGTACTTTTAGGATACAGAGACTCAGATTTTCAGTCAGACAAAGATTCTCGTAAGTTTATCCCAGGATATATGTGTATCTTAGGAGGTGAAGCTATTAGTTGGAGGAGTATCAAGCAGTCTTGCATTGCTGATTTCACCATGGAGGCTGAGTACGTGGCAGCTTCTAAAGCAGCTAAGGAGGCCGTTTGGCTCGGAAACTTCTTATTAGATCTAGATGTAGTGCCTTTAGTTTAGTCGGCTATTACACTTTATTGTGACAATAGCAGAGCAGTTGCAAACTCGAAGGAGCCAAGAGTCCACAAAAAAGAAAAGCACATTGAGCGTAAGTATCACCTGATACGAAAAATTGTACAGAGGAGTGATGTTGATGTGACTAAGATTATTTTAAGAGACAACCTTGCAGATCCTTTTACAAAAAGCCTATCGGCTAAGACTTTCGATAGTCATGTAGAGGGCATGGGAGTCAGATGTCTGGCAGCATAGTTTTGAGAATAAGTAGGAGATTGTCAGGATTGTATACTAAAAATTATAAATTTTATTTTAATTTTAGTATTTAATTTTATTTTAATAAAATTATATTTCTATTTTATGAGAATCTTAATGTGCAATGTATGCAATATCATTTCTTTAATGTAATGCATGGTTGTTCTTTATTCTGTACAGTATTTAATCTGGTGTGTAGAGTACAGCATGCACATAGAAGACCAGATTATAGGTTTTTGAAGAATATATAAATTTTTGTTCATAGTTTAGATGGAAATAGACAAACCATCGGTACGACTGTAGCACAGAGTTTTAGTAAGCCTGTTTTTGTTACGGGGAACAGGTAATAGCGTCGTCTATTATTTCGACTCGCTATGCTAATACACTTTGTATGTATTGAACATGATCATATTGGGGTAATTAATTTTATATTGACTATATAAATTAATTTACACCCCAAGATTATTATAAGTGCTTATACTCTTAATCTTGAAATAATTATTATTTACGTATATTTAATATTAATTATTTTGATTCATTACAAAGTACAATCTTTTATGGGTCAATAGTCCCGGTGAGTTGGATAGCGATATTAATTATATGTTGAATATTAATTATTGACGGAATCTACATCTCGATTGTTTAGGATTGATGATACCCACTTAAGGAAGCTTATAATTCTTGACTGGGACAAACCTTGTAGGTGGATTTAATTATCTGTAAGTCAAATAAGTTAAGTAGAAGAGTTTAAGGAATTTTAAAGATGCCGATTAAATTAAATTGTCAATAATTAATTTTAATTGGCGGGTATCGGGATTCTTAACGTGGGGAGTTGAGTTAAGTATTTAATAACAGGAGCTCAATGAAAATTGGTCTTAAGATTATGGTTAAGAGTGCAATTACAGTTCTTTAGTGGTATGAACTGTAATATAGTGTTGTATGAAAATTACAGAAATCACTGAAAAGTTTGCATATTTGCAGAAATCACTGGATGGGTATCTGGGTTATATACTCTTCCACACCTTTAGCCTTTCTCAACACCTTCTCCATTCGATCAATCTTCTCCGCCAGTGCGGATTCCCTAAACTGGGCTGTGATATCTTCTTCCACTGGGATATGTTAGGGAACCTGGGGTGGTGCAACAACTTGCAGTGCCTCATGCCCTTGGTTATCGTCCCAGAAGTCTTCATCGTTCTCGTTTGTATCCTCCGACCGTCCATTCACACCGGGCAGATGGGCCTGAATTGCTTGAATTTGTGCTTGACATTGGTTTTAAGCTTGGGTCGCTGCTCCACAGCTCTCTATATCTCAATAATAGCTCTCATCAGAGCAGTCAAGTTAACTTCATTCTCTGCCATTTTTGATGACTCAGTTGACTATTCAGATATTCTATAGAATCTGCCTGACCCTGATCTTGCACAGACGCGTGTCGACTGTAACTTTCTCGGCTCAATGATCTAGACCCAAAGAAAACTTGGATCTCAAAAGCAGAATAACCAGTATCAAATACTTCCCAAATAAGAATTCTGACAACAGATAGCAAATATCCCAGATACCCGAAACATCAAATTATAAGCAAATAATCACTGACGCTGAACTAATGCCCCCGCTGGGCTCATACTGGTGGCATAACAACTGGACGACCTGGGATGACGGCTAAGGATAAGATCCACCAATATTCTAAAGGAAAGGTTTATATAAACGGGGAAGCAAGCAGCATTATATAAACCGGGAAGCAAGCAGCACTCTGGTAGGAAAATAGTTTTAACCCTCAAGAGACCGGTTCAATCTAGAATTCTAAGGAAAAGCGAGCAGCATAACTGTAGGAAAACGAGTCAAACCAGGGTTCAAAGGAAATGGGCCTAATACAATGACGAGGGGGAAAACTAACAACCCGAAAGAACCCGAAGGAGAGAGAAATTATTCTAGAGGCTTCCAAACAAAACACGAGCATGACCCCAAGAAAAAAACTACAGCATGTAAACCAAACATTGTGAAAAACAAAGCCCGGGTAAGAACCCAAAGGCGAAAAGCTAACCTAATCAAAGGATAACGGAAAACCCAGGTCGAACTTGAAAAAGGAACTAGCCTAAGCCAAACAAACTATCCTAACAATACGCAATCAAAACATACAATGAAGAAAACATATAATCCTACTAGGTTTAATAGCACCTAATGGGGGGTTCTAAGCTACTATATGCGAAAGGCCGATTTTGGTCAATCG
>JAULJZ010166456.1:0-25371 GCA_032270985.1 Heliamphora pulchella | reverse complement strand
TATTATTGAGATTTTTATTTTAATTCCTTAAGATCTTAATTTTCTTTTTAGATTAGGGTTTTAAGCCTATAAATAAGTGGCTCCTTTTATGTATTGATAGAGTTGAATTAATAAAATAGTTGAGTTTTAAGGCTATGGCCTTGGTTTAGGGTTTCGGCCCTTGTATGCTACCTATTCACTATTCTCATCTCCACCGCGTGCTGCATCAGGAACAAGAGATCTTTTGATGGGATTGAGTTTCCATGGCATAGTGATGCAGGGAATTGTATCAACTAGAAGGACACTGGCACTGAAATTCATAAGACTGCTTGAATTAGAGATACTTTCTCTAATAACAAACACGAATAAGAAAAAATTCTCTAAATATTCATATTAATCAACAATTGATTTTCTCTAAGGCTTACATCCTAATTTATAATAACCCTAGGACTACAAGTGCACCAGTACACAGAATGCGCAATAACAAATATAGCAGGAAAACACATCACGAAACTTGAACCCAATACCTCAGAACTAGAGCTCTGATACCATGTTATATCACCAATTGTCCCAAGAGCTTAAGCTGTTAGGAAATAGGCCCAACAATATATATCAAGTTATCCAACACATCCATCCAATCATTCCATCGTGTTAAAATAAAATGACTAATAATTTTCTCCTTGATGAACCACGAAGAAGATATGTTGATGAAGCTTGTAGAATCAAATGGATCTTCATAGTAAGAATGATTCTGTTGAAATTCTTTAACTTTCTCAGTCTCACCAAATTCTTTGGTCTCTTGGACAACTTCCTCTTCAACGAGATTATTTATTTATTTATTTATTTTTGTTTTTCACCACCTCATCTAGATATTCAAGCTCTTTTTTTCTTGATGTGATGAATCACAATTTCCTCATTTGAATACTCGTCGTATATTAGAGGTGATTTCCAATGGGTACTTGAAGTTTTTTTATGAGAATTTTCAAATCCATTGTAATCTTTAGATTGTGAAAAAGATTGAAAACCAAACTCACCATAATGTGAACGTTGAATATCAAACGCCTTTTGATTCATGATCCGAATGTAATTAAAAGATAAAAAGGCAAAAAATATATATTTTTTGAATTTCTTCCATCTCAAAATTTTGGATTTTTCTTGACGAGACCTTGTAACTTTTGTGTACTGCCACCAAAGCTCGTAGCCACCAAAGGAACCCGTTTGGCCTTGAGAACCTTTTCGAAATCCAGAATTTCTTCAACAACACTGGTTTAGTTTAGGAACTCTTTTGGCACCAGACCTCCTTGGAACTCCGATAAGTCGATCTTCAACCCTGACTCCTAATGTCTAAAATCATGGTCATTAACCATGATTCCTCCTCGCTTTCCCTCGGCTGATATTCAGAAAAAGGGTTTGAACCGTTATCAATCAATTCATCCTCCTCTTGATGGTGCGGATTTGCTGGATGGCGGCGAGGATGATTCACAACCTCCATGGCTGCAATCCGCTCAGTCAACGCGGTCATTGCATCACGGAGCTGTGTCAGTTCCTCTGCTCGGGCATTTCGTGCAAGGTCGTCCGCTCATACACTTCTTCGATAGCGGCAAATTTGCCCTCTCATCCCTTGTTGGCACCACCTCCTCATGCCATAGCCAGGTCTCGGACAAAGGCTAGACTTTGATACCAACTGATGTAGAGAAGCTTATTGACTAAAAGGATACTGGCACCGAAATCCACAAGCCTGCTTGAATTAGAGATACTCTCTCCAATAATAGACATGAATAAGAGAAAATTCTCTAAAAATTTTTATTAATCAACAACTGATTTGCCCTAAGGCTTACATCCTAATTTATAATAACTTAAGGACTACATAAAAAAATAAAAATAAAAAATAAAAAATATACCTAGTTATAGTAAAACAATAAATTAAGCATAATAGGAAGATTGAATAATCTAAAATTAAGAAACATAATCTTGTAGAAAAATAATACCAAAAGAAGACTAAATAATCTAATATTAGGAAACCTAATCTTCTAGGAAAAAAATACTAAAAGTATTTGTTTCTTAATAAAATTATTAATTCTAAAATAAAAAGAAAAATTAATCTTCCATGATTCGACCTGCATCACATAGGCTAAAGGGCATTCTCCTTTGTATTTTTTCTTTTAGCTAGGTGCGCCTTGAGATAATGAAACAGCTGACTTCATTGAATCGTTGTCCTTGTGAAATTTTTGTAGGGGTTTTTTAGTATTTTCCTTTTGTGGAAGTTCTTTTTGTCTTCCTTCCATGTTGTACAAATTTTCTCTCGTTTTTGGGTGGCATCCTCTTAATGCCTTTTTATGGATTCTTTCTTACTTATCAAAGAAAAAATAATAACAACCACCACCACCACCTTAACAGAAAGATGATATGTGCAATAATAATAATAACCTTAACAAAAAGATGGAATGTGGAAATGATTTGAATTAGGGGAAGCATCATCTTCTTTTTCTTTTTCTTCAGGCAACTAAATGATTCGACGACCTTAACAGAAAGATGGTATGTGCAATAATAATAATAACCTTAACAGAAAGATGATATGTGCAAATGATCTGAATTAGGGGAAGCATCGTCTTCGTTTTCTTTTTTTTTCTTCAGGCAACTAAATGATTCGACGAAGACTTTACTGCTGAATGCATTTAGTTACTTTTTCTTTTTAGTGGTAGAGCGAAATTAGTACAGCTTCCCCAAGCCGAGCTAACATAACGGACAACAACCATTTTTGCTAAAAGAATAGCAGTAAAGTCTATAAGATCTCATTCTATGCAGGGCTCTTCTTTTCTCTGATACGATATCAATTAAATTTATTTACAAAATTACACAAGGAGAATTGGGTATCCCTTTGAAAATAATATTATTTGGATACATCATGCATGGAATAGATGGAGATTTAGAAGCATCTGAAAATCTCAAATGCCATCCATAGCAAAATTGTTATGTTGTTGGTTTGAAAAAACCTACCAGTTGTTCATGGAAGCAATTCAACTTTCGTGGGCTGCAATAGGCCCGTGACACGAGAAAAGAAAGAGATGCTTCTTCTACATTAAAAAAATGAATCGTAAAAATTTATAATAAGGGAGCATTATAAATCATTGGGAACTAGTCATTTTTCAATTTTGAAACAAGAGACATGGCCTGTCATTTAATGCAGAGTACAGCTTTATGGCGTGCATGGGATAGGTCACAAAAGTTTCTTGATAACTTTAAAATTAGATTATAACTTTAAAATTATAACATTAACCTAGTGAGGAAATATGTTGGCATTTCTAATGTTGCATTTCTTACTAAATTTCAGGCTAAAGAGCTTCATCAATGGAAGATGGAAGAAACTCGTAGGTTGGAGCAAGCTCGGCTTTCAGAAGAGGCAGCTCTTTCCATTGTTGAGAAGGAAAAGGCTAGATCTAAAGCTGCACTTGAAGCAGCTGAGAAATCACAAAAAGTAGCTGAGATAGAAGCACAGAGAAGACAGTATGCAGAGATGAAAGCCAAGCGAGAGACCGAAGAGAAGAATCGAGCATTGGATGTTTTATCACAGAACGATGTCCGCTACAGAAAATACAGCATAGAAGAGATAGAGGCTGCTACTGATCACTTTTCTGGGTCGTTAAAAATCGGTGAAGGTGGGTACGGTCCTGTTTATAGAGGCAAACTTGATCACACTCCAGTTGCCATCAAAGTTCTTAGACCTGATGCTAAACAAGGGAGGAAGCAGTTCCAACAAGAGGTACAACGTTATTGGTATTTTATTTTGTCTTTCTTATATAATGTTGGCTTGAGGTGATATGATCAACAAAATGGATCAATTTTGAGATTTGGAACTCTTTTGAACTGGTTTGAACTGAAAGTGAAGAGATGGAAACAACAAGAAGGATTTTTTTAAATTTTTTTTTTCATGCAATTGCTTTTGAAGATTTATTCAGGTGAATCAGTTTCAATGGAATGACCATGATGCACAACTGTGCTCATTAAATTATTGTTATGAAATTCTTTTCCGGTAAAACTTATTACTTATATAATGTGTTTCGATTGTGCAGGTTGAGATCCTTAGCTGCATTCGACATCCAAACATGGTTCTCCTCTTAGGTGCATGTCCCGAGTATGGATGCTTGGTATATGAATTCATGAACTATGGAAGTTTGGAAGATCGGCTATTTCGGAAAGGAAACAGCCCTCCAATTCCATGGAGACTTAGATTCAAAATAGCAGCTGATATTGCTACGGGGCTTTTATTCCTCCACCAGGCAAAGCCAGAACCTCTTGTGCACCGTGACCTTAAGCCTGCCAACATCCTTCTAGACCGGAATTTCGTGTGCAAAATAAGTGATGTCGGCCTTGCACGCCTAGTCCCTCCTTCAGTAGCTAATAGTGTTACACAATATCACATGACCTCTGCAGCGGGGACCTTCTGTTACATAGATCCCGAGTATCAACAGACGGGCAAGTTAGGGACTAAATCAGATATATACTCACTTGGAATAATGTTACTTCAACTTATCACAGCAAGGCCTCCAATGGGTATCACACACCATGTTGAGAAGTCCATCCAGAAAGGAACATTTGAAGATTTTCTTGATCCAGCAGTGCCAGACTGGCCTGTTGAAGAGACTCTTCAGTTTGCAAAATTGGCGCTGAAGTGTTGTGAGCTAAAGAAGAAGGACAGGCCGGATCTTGGCTTAATCATTTTGCCAGAGCTTACAAGAATAAAAGATCTCGGGAAAAACAGAAACTCAAGTGATAATAATGGTTATATTCACAAGCATCGTTCTCAAAGAGGGCGTTCACTTGAAAGGTCATCAAATGGAGGCCAGGTTGGCTATCTTCTCATTGCAGACGCACCAAAATTGATGCGATTCAAGTTATTTTTTGATCCAAAATTACAAAAAGACTGAATGTAGGGCAAGTAAGCAGTAGTTTTTTTGCCCAACTATCCATGATAGAAGCCATTTGGATTTCACATGAGAATTGAATTACTCCTGTGTCTTTCAAATAAGTCTATTGAACTTTTCTCTCTTCCTTTGGCCTTATAACAGTTCACATCTATTTATTGTTTTCTAAATATTTACTTGGACCAAGAGAATTTTAATTTCTATTAGAGAACCTCGTTTCTAGTTTAAACTTGCCAAGCTCATTTGGAATGTTTTTATTGTCCTGGATTATGATTCACAGAACTAATTAGTTGAAGAACAGAACTCTTAAATATAATTAGTTAAAGAGTAAGAAAGTTTTGAACATTTGTAAACTACAAGGAGCAAGTGCTTCTTATAGCAAGAGAGCCTACAGGGAAGAATATTTGACTTGTAGCTCAAGCTTTGGAAACTCTTTGAGCCTCAGGTGGAAATGGGTGTTTGGGGATTATCTGAATCATCAAACTTTATCAATCAATGTGCTTGAACTTGTTTATCTTCCTTATGTATTCTTCCTTTCATTTTGAATGATCAGGAAGCAAGTAAGTCCAATGCTGATAATAGAGCAGACCTTACACTAGAACAAGGGCCACAACAGTTAAAGCAGAAGACTGAAAGAGTTGGAGAACCAGTAAATTGTGAGCTGCTTGCACCTCAACAAACAAAAGAACAGTGCTCAAGAACCTAATAAAACAGAAACAGGAAGGTTGCTTGCCTCAGAAGTTTGTGAATTCTGCTCTGACAAACGAAGGTGAATTTCCTTCTCAAACTCTATTAGTTTTTGTGATCAATATCTTATTCTACTCACTTAGAAAATTGAATATGGCAAGCATACTGATTGCTAGCGATTTTAGTTTTATGTTTACAATTATCATGAAGCATACTTTCGATTACTTCTGCGAAATATGATAACAAAAAACATGTTTAGCTTATACATATATTTGTAATTTTTTTTTTTTTTTAACAAGTGAAGGGTAGCCATTGGAGGCCCCGTTAGAAGGAGATGGTCAGGACAGAAGTATCTGTAGTGGCCGAAGTTGGTGACTAGTCATTGCATCTGGAGGTAGATGGAGTTCCCTAAGATGGAGGACGTGGCGGCAATAATGGTGGCCGGAGGTAGCAGGTAGTGATGGTGGCCGAAGGTGGGGGTGATTAATGAGGAAGTAGGGAATGTTAAGTTGCTTATACCACTGAAAACTATTTCGATTCTTAGAATCTAGTTATCTTTTACAAATGTTCACATTTTTTGAGCAAAAAAATAATTTTATCAAATATGTTTATGGTTACATTTCACCAAATTTATGAAAATAAAAACTAAATGTGGATCATAAAACGTTACCAAACATAATTTATCTTTATTATTATTTCTTTTTTCAGAAGAGCATGCAGTGAAGGTAGATATCAAGACCTGCTCAAGCAGTGATGCATAGCTAGTTCTCTTCTTCTTCTTCTTCTTTTTTTTTAATTTTCTATTCATTTGTTGATAAGAAATGTGAAAGTCAGAGCTGGTTGTACCAGACATCTCTAAGGTCGTGTTTGGTTGCCGGACTAAATTTTTGAGATAAGAAGTGAATTCGAGTCCTAACGAGGAGTGGATTAATAGTGTGAATTGTTGTATATCGTGGTATGTTTGATTGGAGATGGAAGAAGCTGTGGTTAATTTGTACAGTGTTTGATTGGATATTTTTCCAATAGAGTTGAATAATATAATTTACGAAAATGACATTGATAACATTTGTAAATTCCACCAATATAAATGACCATCAATCGATGTAAAAGTTCCAAACACTTCTTTTTTGATTAATTACTCAAATACAAAAATGTGCATCTCAGAACATGCATTGTCACGCCCTTAATTACCCAAAAAAAAAATGTCACGCCCTTAAACCCGGGTCACGTGAACCACCCAAGAAAAATCGTTTTGTGATGCCCACAATCCAACAAATTCACTTGAACCCAAAAGATGCTTGAAATAATAAAGAAAACATATTTAAAACCTTTGAAAAGAGCACTTTCGAAGATTTAATTTAGGTAAAAAAAGGACCCAAATGATACGATCAAGGTTCTAAGAGACGAGTAAAAACCAAAACAACATAGTTTTCAAAATATGCCCAGACCACTCAATCGGTCAAAAGACCGCTCGAGCAGTCCTTGTTTACCTTCGGTTCTTCCCACAGCTTGCTGAACAACCGAGAAATTGGTTTGACTGCTCAATGGACTGCTCGAGCGGTCTAGCTCTGGACCACTTTTCGAAGCATAAATTTTAAAATCTAACTTCTAACCTGTATATATTATATATATTATGTTTTTAAGTCATATTCCATGTTTTCGGTTTTGTTATCAAATTGTGGTCCTTGAGGGAGGTTTTTAAACCATGTTTAGCAGGTTTTGTGGCAGTTTTATTTAAACCACAGAGTTGTTCTGATGCATGAAAACAAGTTGGAGGTTGGATTTTAAAATTTGTATTTTGAAAAGTGATCCAGGGCCAGACCCCTCGATGGACCACTTGAGCAGTCCATCGAGTGATATATATATATATATATATATATATATATCCCAAAACTCTTTCATGACCATACATACAAACCTACGAATAACCTTTAGCCTTAAGGCTTTACAACCAACATGTTTGTAGGTCAATTACATGATTAATGTTCATTTACAATCATCCAAAATCATCCAAAATGTGAAAACTAAAAATTTTCTAATCCACCACTACCATTTGAACTTCACCACGTCAAGCCAAATGATCTGGATCATCTGAAATTGTTTGAATCCAACAACGCGAGCCGAAACCCAATAAGAAATAGACTAGCATGAATTAAAAGCGTAACATGTGATCATCAGTATATGAACAATTCTACCACACACGTTTTAAAACGATTTTTCCTCAAAACCACAATTGTTCACATAACCCAATAGCGTTTCACCATTTGAAAACAATACTAAAATCATTTGAGTCCTTTAACAAAGCTTTCAAACTAAAAAGGGTTTCCACAACCACAATGATTAGTACATACCGACGTTGTCGCACCGGCGACAATGGTAGCAACTATAAACTCTCATCTATTGACCTAGGTCCGGGGCATCCAATGGTCCATTAGGCAATGACGAGCTTTATACTTTGCTACAACAACTAACGCCTCTCATTGGAGCAACCACTTCATTTACAGGAATTAACTCGAAAGAGCAATGCACCTAATTGCACAAATTTCTGAATTTTCATCGAAGGGTAATTGAGGCCCACATTCATCACGTTGTTACGATACATTTCACAAATCATTAAAGGCACACAACATAGTCTCGAAATCATAAAAAGGCACACAGTCACACCATCCCAAAATTCATGGAGGTACACTGACATTTGCACAAAACTATCATCAATTTCAATCCAACCATTTAAAATCTATGCTCAACCCCAACGGTTAGCCCCAAACACCCAAAATCCATGTTTCTTGCAACATTTACATAATTTTCTTCGGTTTTCACAACTCATGCTTTTGAAAATCACATAATCATGCATCCACCAACTTTGTAATAAATCTCAAAAACATAAATCATACTTTTTACCCCCAAACATGGCTCAAACACAAAGTTACATCATCTCATGGCATTTTAACATAATAAAATGCATGTAATCACACTTAACACGCTTTTAAAGCAATGTAGTCTAAAGTCCTACCATAGAGAGTTAAAAACTCGATGCTTTAAAACCAACGATGCTGAAATACGAATCTACCTGGATGGATGCGAGGCCCTCGGCGTGTACAACACCACTCCACTCTTGTAATGCCAAAAATACACCTGGAGCAAGGTAAAAGTTAGAGAAAAGTCTAGGGTTTTGGTGTGTTCTTCAAGAGAGAAGGAGATAAGCTTACACAACAAGCTTAAGACCAAATGCTAAGAAAGTGGCCTATCCCGCGTACTAATAGCCCCGATAGACCGATCAACCGGTCTAAGGACTACTTGAGCGGTCTCACCTAGAAAAGATTTTTTAACTTAACACCATAATGCCCCACGGTTCCAGGATGGATCCTATAATGCATTTTTAAGCCACAATATGGATACACCATATAGAAAAGCTATTCTACAACAACCCAAAGCCATACATAACACGTCGAATAAATATATTACAAAATTAAAAGGGAACTAAGCCTCACAACTCTTCTCCTTTTTAGGAATTTTGCTCCCGAAATACGCTACATGGTAAAGAAGAAAACAACTCCGGGTACCTAGCACAGAGCTCCCATGTAGCCTCCTCCTAACCGTGATAAAGCCGTAGAATCTTGACGTAGGCGTTGGTTCTCCCTCTCAACACTTGTTCCTTCATATCTAAAATCCTCATAGGTCGTTCCTCAAAAGAAATGTCCCCGTCCACCCGCAACTTAGCCTAGTCCAAGATATGTGATGGGCCAGGCTTGTATTTTCAAAGCATGAAAACATGGAACATATTGTGCACAGATGACAACTGAGGAGGGAAAGCTAGATGGTATGCTACCTCCCCAATCCTTTAAAAGATTTCAAACGGCCGAATAAAGTGCGACGACAACGTCCCACTACGGCCAAATCTCATTAAATCTTGGTGTGGCAAAACCTTTAAGAATATGTGATCCCCCACCCTAAACTCCAAAGGCCTCCCCATTCGATCTGTGTAATTCTTCCAACGGCTTTGGGCCATCACCAAGCGTTAGCGAATCATGGTAATCTTCTCCGTTGTCTTTCGCACCAAGTCGGGTTCGAAAACTGTTGCTTCTCCCACATTAGTCCAACAAATCGGTGACCTACATAGCCTGCCATACAAGTCCTCAAAAGGGGCCATCCCAATACTCGAATGATAGCTATTATTATACGCAAACTCCACTAATGGTAAATGATCATCCCAAGAACCTCGAAAATATAGCACACAATCTCTCAACATGTCCTCCAAAATCTGTATAGTCCACTCGAATTGACCATCTGTTTGAGGGTGAAAAGTGGTGCTGAACAACAAACTTGTCCCCAAAGTCGACTAAAAACTCTACCAGAAGCACGATGTAAAGCACAGGTCTTGGTCAGAAACAATGGATACAGGCACTCCATATAACCGAATAATTTCACTAACATACAACTTACTCAACTTGTTCACGGAATCCTTCACACGTATGGGAAGAAAGTGCGCATATTTCGTCAGTTTATCGACCACCACCCAAATAGCATCATGCCCCTTAGGCAATCTCGAAAGTCCGAATACAAAATCCCTCGTGATGTTCTCCTACTTCTATTCTGATACTGGCAACGACTAGAGCAACCCTGATGGCCTTTGATGTTCTGCCTTCACTTGTTGACAAGTAAGGCACCGAGAAACAAACTAGGCTACATTCCTCTTCATTCCCTTCCACCAAAACTATCAACACAAATCATGAAACATCTTTGTGTTTCTCAGGTGCATTGCAAGACGAGGATGGTGGAAATCACGTAACACATCGTCACGGCATGACTCTAGCACAAACACTCTCCCAGCAAATCTCAAATTCTAATTTGGGCTCATAACCCACCCCTTGGTGTCTTTCCCACTAGCAACACAATCCCACAACACCTGAGCTTCTTGATCCGTTTACTGAGCCTCAAGAACATGTGTAGTCAGCATGGGTCGCGAAACAATAGAAAATAAGGTCGCACCCTCCTCTGTCTCCTTGAGACACAAATCAAACTCGCCAACCACCTCTAGCATGTCCCATTCCCGTATGAAAACTAAAGCTAAGGAACCATGAGATCTCCTGCTAAGAGCATCAGCTACGATATTGGCCTTCCTCGAATGATACTAAAGATTGAAATCGTAGTTCTCCATAAACTCCATCCACCTTCGCTAGTGTAGATTCAGGTCCCTCTGATAAAATAAATACTTTAAACTCTTGTGGTCGGAGAAAACCTCAAAATGCTCACCGTAAAGATAGTGCCGCCATGCCTTCAAGACAAAAATCACCGCCACCAACTCCAAGTCATGTGTTGGATAGTTCTGTTCGTGAATCTTTAACTATCGAGATCCATAAACCACAACTTTTTCCTCCTGCATCAAGACACATCTCAAGCCGTCCTACGAAGCGTCACAATAAACAGTGTAACCCACACCTCGTTTTGGAATGACCAACACTGGCGCACTTGTCAACCTCTTCTTCAGTTCCTAAAATGCTAGCTGACAAGACTCACTCCAAACAAATTTGACTCCCTTTCGGGTAAGGTGAGTCATCGGCGCGGCAAGTCAAAAAAAATCTTTCACAAATCGTCGATAGTAGCCTGCCAAATCCAGAAAGCTGCAAATTTCAAACACATTCTTCGGTCGTTCCCAACTCATCATTGCATCATTCTTTGAAGAGTCTATAGATACTCCATCTCCCGACACCACATGTCCAAGAAACTTCACCTCAGGCATCTAATATTCACACTTCTCAAATTTTACATACAATCGATGTTCTCTTAAAAGCTGTAGAGCAATACGCAGCTGTTCTTCATGAATCTCCCTCAATGGTGAGTAGATAAGAATGTCGTCCACAAACACGACTACAAAACTGTTAAGATATTGATGGAATATGAGGTTTATCAAGCCCATGAATGTTGCAGGTGCATTCGTCAAACCGAACGGCATGACTAAAAACATGTAATGACTATAACGAGTTCAAAAGGCGGTTTTTGCTATGTTCTCTTCCTTGATTCTCAATTAGTGATACCCTGATCTCAAGTCAATTTTAAAAAATAACTTGAACCCTTTAATTGATCGAACAAATCATCAATTCTCGGCATAGGATACTTGTTTTTCATCGTCATCTAGTTTAACTTCCGGTAATCAATACATAATCTCAAGGACCCATCATTCTTTTTGGCAAACAAGGCTGAAACTCCCCACGAGGACATACTCGGGCGTACAAACCTCTTATCTTGCAACTTCTGAAGTTGTACCTTAAGCTCCTACAACTCTGCTGGTACAAAATGATAAAAGGACATCAAAATGGGAGCGGCTCCTGGAATAAGATCGATAAAAAAGTCTATCTCACAATGAGGTGGCAACTCGAATAGATCGCCAAGAAAGACATCTAGGTATTCACAAACTACAGGGGAAAACTCTCCTCGGACATCAACAGCCTCATTCAACATGAGATTAGATAAGAGAAAATTAAGGTTTCCTTGGTTTCGCACAACACCGGGTATGGGCACTGAACCATCATTCCGATCACCCACGAATCAAAAACAATCACCCTTAGGTGTACAAATCGATACCCTCCGTTGATCACAATCGATATAGGCACGATAGTTGGTTAGCCAGTCCATCCCTAAGATGATATCAAATGTGGTCATATCGAGAATGATGAAATCAAACTCTAAATAACGGCTGGCAACCTCTAACTCACAGGATCTACAAACTCGTCCCAACACTATGTTTCCATTGACCGGGGTCTCTACATACAATGCGCTATTTAATGTGTCTATCTCTAGCCCTAAAATAGATGTAAAAGTAGATGAGATAAAAGAATGGATGCTTCCGTGTCAATAAGAACATTGACCCATGTACGGTACACTAAGAGAATACCTTTGATAACTGAAGTAGTCGCTGATGCGTCTAGCACAACCGGTTGCTTTAGAAGAACTTGAATCAGTAAAGGCAAATACTCGCCCCTGCAGTCCCTTGGTTGGTCCACTATGGCCCTATACGGTGGGCTATTGCACTGACTAGGCTGAAGTGTTCCCTTCTACAACCTTAGAAGTCTAAACTGCTGGCTGTTACTGAGGCTGTCGGTAAGTTTGTCGTCCTTACGTAGTTTGAATAAGTGGTGCAACTGCTGTGCTCTATCCACTCCCTCCCTGAGGGCAGTTACTGCGAAAATGCCCTGACTAACCACACCCAAAATATACCGGTGGCCCTCTCCCTTGGGACCGAACATGTATAGAACTCTAGGGTTGTCCCCTCAGTAGGCAATCCACCGCATGATGCCCTGGTTGTCTGCACTGATAAAAAATGAGCTCCTCCGCTCTGACCGTCCCGATGAAGCTATCGAGGGTACCAGTGCTGAAAACTACTGGTATGAGTCAATAGGATAAGAACTAGGACCAGACGACCTCTGCCTCTTATGGCGGTGTTCACCTGACTGTGCACTTACTCCAGATCTACCCTGTCTACTGGTCTTTAGGGAATATTAGCATCTCCGACATCAGGGATTGGCGTATCCTTTTGGCCTAAACCGCGACCCCAACCCCGGCCACAACCTTCTCTCCGCGAAAATATAGCTTCTATATGAAAGAAATATAGAACATAACAACATAAGATTTGATTCATCATGTTATTACCAACACAAGTCATATAATCATGCTAACACTTAACCATTCAAGATCATGTAAACAAACTCTACATACCGAGGAGCACCAACAAGAGTGACAAGTCAATTTGAGTAACCCACTCAGATTTGTTGCTAGAAAGTACGTCGACTAAACACATTTCTAACTTGGTTTCCAAGTTGGTGAATCCAAACGCCTGAAGGCATGACAGATCAATCCTAAGGTTCAACCTTCATGCTCATGTATAACACAACATTCTCATATTATCAAAACATTTTAAATACATGCAAATCAAGCACACACAACCATCCTCATAGGGTGATGTAATCTCTTCTAACGATTCCTAAGTATTAGAACTTAGAGCTCTGATACCAATCTGTCACACTCCTAAACTCAGGTCACGTGAACTACCCAAGAAAAATCATTTTGTGATGCCCATGATCCAACAAAACCACTTGAACCCAAAAGACGTTTGAAACAATAAAGAAAACATATTTAAAACCATTGAAAAGAGTACTTCTGAGAATTTAATTTAGGTAAAAGAAGGACCTAAAGGATACAATCAAGGTTTCAAGAGCCAAGAGTAAAACCAAAACAACAAAGTTTTCAAAATCTGCTCAGACCGCTCGAGCGGTCCTTGTCTGCCTTCGGTTCTTCCCACAACCTGTAGAATAACCAAGAGACTGGTTTGGCCGCTCGATAAACCGCTTGAGTGGTCCATCCAGCAGTCTGACTTTGGACTACTTTTTAAAACACAAATTTTAAAATCCAACCCCTAACCTGTTTTCATGCATCAAAACAACTCCATGACATAAATAAAATAGCCCAAAAACCTGCTAAACATGGTTTAAAAACCTCCCTTAAGGTCCACAATTTGGTATCAAAACCAAGAACATGGGATATGACTTGAAAACATAATATATATATATATATATATACGGTTCCCAAAACCCTTTCATAATCATACACACAAACCTACAAATAACCTTAGCCTTAAGGCTTTACAATCAACATGTTTGTAGGTACAAAACATACATAATCAATTACATGGTTAACGTTCATTTACATTCATCCAAAATTAACCAAAATGTGAAAACTAAAAGTTTTCTAATCCACCACTACCATCCGAACTTCACCACGTTAAGCCAAATGATCTGGATTACCTAAAATTGTTTTAATCCAATAACGTAAGTCGAAACCCAATAGAAAATATACTAGTATGAATTAAAAGCATAACATGTGATCACTAGTATATGAACAATTCTACCACGCACGTTTTAATACGGCTTTCCCTCAAAACCACCATTGTTCAAATAACCTAACAACGTCTCACCATTTGAAAACAACACTAAAATCATTTTAATCCTCCAACAAAGCTTTCAAACCAAAAAGGATTTTCACAACCACAATGATTAGTACGTACCGACATCGTCGCACCGCAGATAATGGTAGCAACTATAGATTCTCATCTATTGACCTAGGTCCGGGGCATCTAATGGCCCGCTAGGCAATGACGAGTTCTATACTTTGCTATAACAACCAACACCTCCCATTAAGACAACCACTTCATTTACGGGGAGCAACCCGAATGAGCGAAGCATCTATTTACGCAAATTCCTGAACTTTCACTAAGGAGCAATTGAGCTCACATTCACCACACTGTTACGGTACATTTTACAAATCATTAAAGGCACACAGCATATTCCTAAAATCATAAAAAGGCACACAACCACACTATCCCAAAATTCATGAAGGTACACCAACATTTCCACAAAACTATTATCAATTTCAACTCAATCATTTAAAATTCATGCTCAACCCCAAGGGTTAGTCCCAAACATCAAAAATTCATATTTCTTGCAACATTTATATAATTTTCTCCGATTTTCACAACTCATGCTATTGAAAATAACATAATCATGCATCCACCAACTTCGTAATAAACCTAAAAAACATAAATCATGCTTTTTACCCACCAGACATGGCTCAAACACAAAGATACATCATCTCATGGCATTTTAACACAATAAAATGCATGTAATCACATATAACACACTTTTAAAACAATGTAGTTTAGAATCCTATCATAGAGAGTTAAAAACTTGATACTTTAACTTCCCATGAAAAATCAAAGTCGCCAAAATGTGAATCCACCAGGACAGATGCGAAGCCCTCGACGTGTACAACACCGTTGCATTCTCGCACCGCCAAAAATCACACTGGGAGCAAGGCAAAAGTTAGAGAGAAGTTTTAAGGTTTTGGTGTGTTTTTTAAGAGAGGAGAGAAGCTTACACAACAAGCTTTGGACCAAATACTAAAAAAGTAGCATGTCCTGACAGATCGATTGAGCGGTCTCCCCCAGAAAAGATTTTTAATGTAAGCATCACAATGTTCTACAATTTTGGGATTGATCATATTGTGCATTTCTAAGCCACAATATGGATACACCACATAAAAAAAACTATTCTACAACAACCCAAAACCATACGCAACATGTCGAATAAATATATTACAAAATTAAAAGGAACCGAGCCACACATGCAAACACTCCAATTTCGAACAAATTTGTGGAGAAAATTGAGATTTAAAAAAACAAATTTGAAGAACTTTATTTTTTGGCCAATGTATACAGAACTAAACAAATGACAAAGAGAAAGGAAACAGAATTGCTTTAAAGTCAAAATCATAATTAAGAGGGATAGTTGAAGAAATATAATGGGTTATTTGATAAGGTTATTTGATTATTGGGTCATTTTCGTCTTTTCACTCTATTATTCCACCAGCCCACTATTCCAGGATTTAGAAACCTCACCACCACTGGACCTCATATGGATTAGGTGATTTGAGAAGAAAATTAATAAAATGGTTGTATTGTCACTCTAATTATTAGGCTGGTTAACTAATAAGGAGAGAATTTGAGAGGAATGGAGAGATAAAGTATAATTTTAAGAATTTCTTCAAAAGTAAAAGAAATTTGGAGAAAAAAGAAGCCTCTTAAATGTTTTATGGGCATGTTAGTTTGCAGGTATGGAACTTGGGATTGGACTATTTAATTATAGTCCCATATATAATATTGTTTAGCAATCATTTGAATGGGAGTTAAGAAATTCCCATCAACTAACTTAACACCTCATGTGGGGGACTATTCCAATCTCATGGGAGGGGTCCGTTAGTTAGTTTCGGAACTATTTTGACTATTTTTGTGCATAAAAAAAATTTAATCTCACTAAAATCATGTCAAACCAAATAACATATTATTTATCCTTATCTTATCCTACTCTCAACCAAACACCATTCGATACAAAAAAAATTACACTAATAATTCAATCTATAATATTCTAGGCACTAATAATCTGAATACACTAATTATTCTATAAAAATAGTCCTTTAACCAAACGAGCCATGTGTTTTCCATTGTCAATATTAGTTTTTTAAAAACTAATGTATTAACTACTAGTACCCTAAAATAGGGTTAATCTAGTAAGGTTAGCTAAGACACTATCCAGGGCTGCCTTAAATTTTTAGGGAGTCTAGGTGGATTTTTAAAACGGAGCCCTTATAAATTTTTATGAACGAAAATCTTGAAAAAATAAAATCAATTTTAAGATTATTTTTTTTTACATAAATTCAACAAGGTCTTTGTTAAGATGTTATTATCGTGTTTTTTAGTTTTTTTATTCGATTTTTTGTGAAAAACACAAAAATCTTAACAAATTTGATAATCTGTATTTTTTTTGTTACTTAATAACCTGTGTATTTAAGACTAATTTTTTTTTTCAGAATTGTTATTTGGTTAAAAAAAAAGATTTTTAACTTTTTTATAACCAAATAATCATTTTATATTTGAAGAGTAAAAAAAATTATAAGTCATAGAATTTTAAAAAAAACTAGATAATTTATAGTTATAAATATAAAAAATAAAATAACTTCATCAAATATCAGTTAAGATTTATTCTCCACATTTTTCATTCAATAATATTTCTACAAATAATTTTTAAATTTGAAAACAATAATATAATATTTTTAAATAATTCAGCATTTTTACAAACTTTTTTATTTTCCAAAATAATTTTTTTAGGACTAGATCTAATTTGGGCTATCTACTAATAAAATAATTTTATTTTGATATCAGGATTTTAAAAACTAAATTAAGTAGATTTTGATAATATTAAAATTAACATAATTATGGACCTTTTATTTGATTGAGGCTAAATTTAAAAAAATTATTTTTAAACTTAGTGTAAAGACATTATCTAGGTAGGGGCCGCATTTTTTAAATAAAATTCGGGGTCCCTAGGCAGGCCGCTTTATTGACCTATACCCAGGACCATCCTTGACACTATCTTTTTTTTTTTTTTTGCCCTTTTCTTTTTTCGTATATAAACTAACCAAACAAGATATGAGAGAAACAACCAACTTTTCTCTTTTACTTATTCAAATAAAAAGAAGAGAAAACACAATTAGGTATCTTCTTTTTCTTTTGTCTTATTAATTAATTAAATTTTTTTCTTTTCTTTTCTCTCTTAAGTTCGCAAATGGGCTGCTAAAGATTAATTTTATTCAGCATATGAGGTATTGAATTAGTTAGGTCAGATGCAATCCAACTGTTAAAATAACTGACCAAACATTGCCCTATATGGACGACAGCTAAATACTCCAATTATGAACCTGTTATCCCATTAACAAGAGTAGTTGTTCCATGCCGCAGGGTGATTATTTCAAATAAATTTAGGTTACATATTTGTGAGAGTTCCATCACTTTTGATGTGAGCCCCATATATATATATATATATATATATATATATGTATGTGGGCCAAATTTATTTGAGGCAATGCATCATGGGACATGCAATAATTTTTCCATTAACAAACATGTCCTGAGTATTGTAAGTGCATCTCCAAAGTTTTTCTATACAAGGTCTGTTAGCTAATGCAAATTTATAGTGTTCCAAGAGACTCTCTATTCCACTACTTAATTTGCATTTCATAGTTTTGGCTAGTTAAATTCTTTTGATAATAAAATTTAACAAGTCATCAACCACATCACCAATCAAGTGATAATATATCCTTTTTGTATTTTATCTAGCTACAACGTCTAGTAGTGTTGGAGTAGATGCATAAAAAAAAGTGACTAGCTAAAATAAAAATCTTAATTTTTGGCATATTTTAACTAGTCAAAATAATATTAGTATTGGAGATGCTCTTAGTGTTGGGATGCTCAAAGAAACATGGACTCATTATCTTGGCATATTAAAATCAACTGATGATTTGAACCCACAGATTTGATGTACTAGGCACAAAATTGTATAATTGATATTTGATAGGTGTTTAAGTATGTCATTTAAACTCCTCAATATACACAAGTAAAACTCTTGTTTTTGTGTTACTAATAGGCTTCATGCTCCAATAAAAAAAAAAAGACTTCATGTAGTATTTACAGCATTAGCATCAAAGCGGAAAAAAAAATACAAGAAAATGGAGGAGAAAAGGCTACTGTCACATTCTGTTGGGACGGGCATTTGGATGGTTTTCTATAGAATCAAAAGCGCTCGGTCAGGAGTTAGCTAAAAAATAAATTACGATTCTAAAATTAGGTCAAGAGATAGATGGACTATAAAAAAGGTAAAAAAAGATGTAAAGAGGGGTCAAAATACTAAGGTTAAGAGGGGAAGACATAAGGCGATTGACGAGAGAGGTTTCGAGGATGACTGATTCTTCACATCACCAGGAGTTCGCACGCACCATGATGTGAAGAATTAGTCATCCTCGAAACATCTCTCGTTAGCCGCCTTTCGTCTTCTCATATTGAACCCTGGTATTTTGAACCATCTCTATGTCTTTTCTTACCTCTTTTATAGTCTCTCCATCCCTTGGTCTAATTTTAAAATTGCAATCTATTTTTCAGCCGCCTCTCGTTTAGATACATGTCTAGATGCTTTTGGTTTTATGGGAAATTGTCTGGATGCCTATTCGTACGGAATGTGACAGTGGCCATTTCTCCTCTGTTTTCTCGTATTTTCTTTTTTTGTCCCCTCCGATTCTAATGCTATAAATATTACATAAAACCAATTAGTAACATAAAAACAAGAGTTTCGCTAGTGTATATTAGAACTTAAATAACATATATATTTTTTTTTCCAAAAAGAAAGTCGAAAGGTATTATTAAGCAGAGGAATGGCTAAAAGGCCTACAATCAAAATGAACAATATCCTGCAACCAAAATGGACACATGTCCTTTCAGCTACAAATGTTATCCACCGATAAATCATATTTAGCTCCTCTATGGGCAGCTTGGTTTTCCTTGCGTTTCACAAACGCGAAATGACAAGATCCAAACGATGTTTGAAGCTTTCTACAATCGTCAACAATAACCCCAATATCTGAATATGGGCATGGTTTGTTAGAGATTGCATTAACGACCTCTAGAGAATCCCCTTTAATAATAATGTCAGACGTCGCCCAACTCTGTGCCACCCTAAGCGCCTCTTTGAATGCCATAGCTTCCAGTACTCGTGAGTTGGTTGAATGTAGCAAATTAGGAATAACTTTGATGCCAATCACCATACTAGTTTCCATTCTCGCAACAATCCCTAACCTCGAGCGGCAAGTGTCCTTAATCACCGCAACATCCACATTAATCTTTATTTTCCCTTGGGCCGGAGGCTTCCAATGATGTTCAATGTTCGCAAGCTCTTGGTTCTAAGTTGGAGCTCTATGCTCATGTTCGTTGATTTATAGAAAGTCATTCCATGACGCTAAAGCCCGGCTAGAAATGAATTGAGGCTATAGGATCAAATTCTCAAAACACCATTTATTACGGGTTTTCCAAATGTACCAGCATGAAAATGCAACAAGAGCCATCATCTCATTAGGACTTTTAGCTGCTTTAAGAGTTTTCTGTATCTCCTACCATCGTTTCATACAAGTCTGTTCCTTGTGCCATTCTTCATGACGGATCCTTAATGGAGAAACTTCCCAAACAATGTTAGCTTCCTTGCAGTTGAACAACATATGGGTTACCATTTCTACCTCTTCCCCACATCTTTTACAGTAAGGGTCAACGGGCATTCCCTTTCTAACCAGCTTTTCCATGATGGGTATATCTCTTCCCCACATCTTTTACATTAAGGGTCAACAGGCATTCCCTTTCTAACTAGCTTTTCTATGATGGGTATATCTCTTCCCCACATCTTTTACATTAAGGGTCAACAGGCATTCCCTTTCTAACCAGCTTTTCCATGACGGGTATGGCATCATGTAGACATCTCCATATAAAATGTTTCACTTTTCCTTGGGTAGGTAGCTTCCAAATGGTCTTCCACATATTATCTAGTGCTGAGGTCCTACTCGAATCTCCATAATGGAATTTCCTCATAGATTCAATGATGTCCTTGGTTAAGTAATATGCTGACTTAATCGAAAAACATCCGTCACTGGTGTAGTGCTAGATTCTCCTATCTTCACTATCATGCTCACTTATTGGTATTGAAAGGATAGTATCTGCATCTTCAGGCGTGAACATGTCGCGAACCAGCTCAGTATTCCATTTCTTCAATTTGGCTATGATAAGGTCTTGAACTTTATTGAGAGTGCAGTTTGAGGGCGGCGGGCCTGTTATTTTGAATGTGGTAGATCTTGGTTGCCACGAGTCTTCCCAAATCCTGGTTCTTGCTCCATTCCCAATCCTCCATCGCCAGCCATGTGCCAAGATACCTCTCCCAGCCATAATGCTTCGCCATGCCCAAGATGAGGTAGGTGGGCATTTTGCTTGCCAAAAGGATGTGTGTTGAAAATATTTACCTTTGAATATCTGGTGGAAAAGAGACGCCTGTCCCGAAACAAGTCTCCACCCTTGTTTAGCCAGGAAGGCTAAGTTTCATGCTTGAAGGTCCCGAAAGCCCAAACCCCCTTTCTCTTTGTTATTATTCAGCCTATCCCATCTAACTCAATGAATCTTCTGCTCACCACTTTTGCTACCCCACCAAAAGTTACTAATGGACGACTGTAGCTCCTTACACATCCTCTTAGGAAGAAAAAAACATTGCATAATGTAGTTAGGAAGCACAAGAAGAACAGACTTTATCAATGTCTCACAGCCTGTTTGACTAAGAAAGGATTCCTTCCAACCTTTTATCGGAGCCGGAACAACCCTGTCCTTTACATACTTAAAAACTTCTGACTTGTTTCTCCCAATGATAGCCGTCATTCCCAAGTATGTCCCCCCTCCCCTTCTCTCCACTGAGATATTGAGATCCCTGTGGATATTTTGCTTATCACTCCCTGTCATGTTGGGGCTGAAAAAGACAGATGATTTCTCTCTGTTTATTTGTTGCCTTGAAACCCTCTCATACTTAATAAGGATCTCATTAATTACCCGACAGTTCAAAGTAGTAGCATGGCAGAAAATAACCGAGTTATCGGCAAAGAAAAGATGAGATACCTCTGGACATGTTCTTCTAATTTTGATTCCGTTAAATGTTCTTCGGGTTTTAGCATCCTCTATCAAATATTGGAGACCTTTGGTGCACAACAAAAAAAGATAGGGTGACAATGGATTCCCTTGGCAGATACCCCTGTGGTATAATCATGTCCCCTTTCCCTCCATTAATCAACACTAAGAAAGATACCGTTGTCACACAGCTCATAACCCAATGCACCTATTGCGCAGCAAACCCGAACTTTGTCAAAACTTCCTGTAGATACTTCCATTCAACTCGATCATACGCCTTTGCCATGTCAAGCTTGAGAGCCATCCAACCAGCTTTTCCCATCGGTTCTTTTTCAACGAGTGCATAATTTCATGGAAAACTAAGATATTGTCTGATATTTGGCGTCCCCCAATAAATGCACTCTGATTGTCGCCTATAATAGATGGAAGAAACATACGCAACCTATTAGCCATGACTTTTGCAATAATCTTATACACCATATTGCATAGACTTATAGGTCTAAACTATCTAGAATTCAATGGGTGCTGCACTTTGGGAATCAGAGTAATAAGAGTATGGTTCAGACTCCTCAACATAAGGGAATTATGGAAAAAAGCCTTAACAGCAGTTATTATATCTTCACCGATAATATCCCAATATGTTTGAAAATTAGTGCAGTCATACCATCAGCTCCTGGGGCCTTCGTGGGATGCATCTCAAACACAGCTACCTTAATCTCCTCTGTTGATACTGGTTTGGTAAGGGAGAAATTCATGGTGTCTGTGACCTTCTTTGGGATTAACTCAGTTATTGCCTCTAGGTTGGTACACTCACCACTCTTGAAAATGTCTTAGAAGTATGTCTGGAAAGCTTTTCTAACTTCATTCGGTTCCGCAATCCAAACTCCCTGTTCATTTTTTATTCCAGTCACTCTATTGTTCCATCTTCTTTGCTTGACAGAGGCATGAAAGTATGCTGAATTTTTATCTCCTTGTTGAAGCCAGTTAACTCGAGATTTTTGTTTTCAGAATTCCTCCTCCTTTCCCCACTCTTTGGCTAGCTGATCTTTGGCCTCCCGCAGCTGTTTCGAATCATCAGGGTCATTCCTTGCCTCAATTTGCTGTATCACATTCTTTCATTTATCTATCATTGCTGCTGAATTAAGATTTCGCTTATTCTTCCAAGAACATAACAGTTGTCTGCATTTTTGGATTTTTTGTTGAATCTGATAGTCTTGATCCTTCCACAGTTCTGTCCCAAGCTTTCTGTATGATTTGTGTTGACTCATGATCTTTAACCCATCTAGAATCAAACCGAAAAGGGGTTTTCATTACCTTGTCATTACTGTACAACTTCAGCAAAATTGGTTTGTGATCAGATCCAAAGGCTTGTAGGTGAGTAACCTTAGCTTGCTAGTATTGGAGACACTAGGGAGGTGAAGCTAGCACTCTATCCAATTGCTCTCGAATCAGGTCCACCCTTCTTCTTTGGTTGCTCCATGTAAAAGGGTATCCCATAAAACCCATATCTACCAGATTACATTCCGTGATGAAGTTGTTGAAGCCTCTAAAGGATCCTTCTGGTCGAGCAATACCTTCTTTTTTTTCCCCATTACATGTTAAATCATTCAGATCACCCCAAATTACCCATTCATTCCCTAGCCGAGATTTATACTGCACCAGCTGTCTCCATTGATTCCTCCGAACCTCATCTTAGGCACTAAAATAGGTATTTACTAACCTCCATGTCTTTTGGGCCCTCTCATCATATACTTGGATATCAATGAAAAAGGGACCATGACATTTCAAATCAATTTGCATCCATTGCTTCCAGAACACTGCTAAGCCCCCTGCTCAGCTAGTAGGTTCAGTACAAAGTGTACCATTCATTATCAAGCTCTGACGGATATTCTCCATTTTCCTTACTCCATTCTTAGTTTCTGATAAAAAGACCACATCGGGGAAGTGGAGTTTGTTCAACTCCTTCAGTTGATGGAATGTCAAGGGGCTCCCCAAACCCTGACAATTCCATGCCATCAGCTTCATTAATCCATAGGAGACCAATTCTGGCTGGTCTCCTCCACCATTGTGTTGTTAGCTTTTGATACCGTAACATTTGTTAGCTTGTCAGTCCACCTCCTCTTTGATGTTCTCTGTTCACATCCAATTTTTACATAAATTAGGTTAAAATTATTCTCCCAATTTCATTTTCTACTTGCTTGCTCTCACGTCTTCCACTGTCTTTTTCCCCAACTTTCCTAGTTCTTCTTCTGAAATGGCACATTGTAGGTCGCCGTTGCTTTGTGGGCTTTGTTCCTATCCTGGGTGTCACGGTCTCTTCTGTCACCACCATAGTGCTCTAGTTAAGATGTTGGGAAACATTTTGGTTGACCTTTACATCTCAGTGGGTTTGGTTCTCAGAAGAGTGGATATTGGCTGGTAGTGTAATTCGGCCCAAACAATTAAGTTTAAAATTATTATCTTGCTTTTCCCCAAAGCCCACAGACTTAGGCCCATTCTCATCTTCATTTGGTGTTATTATTGGTATGCCAAGATCCTTATCCGTATCTACCCCCCTTTCACCTTCCATTAGCAGCTCCGAAATTTTCTCTAAGGGATAGGCTCTCCCTAGAAGGTCATCGTCAATGATTCGATCTCCTTTAAAAATATTGATTTCCCTTTGATTTTCGCTCATCAGATCTTCCACAGAATTTGTCTTTGCCTTACTAGTCTCCTTCTGCAGCACACTCCTCCCAGAGTTAGTATGTACCTTTCTCCGGCCTACTTGGTATGACATGGTTGCTTTAAGCCTTCCCCCATATTGATTTGTCTACTGCCTCCCAACTGTTCCATCTTGCAACTTCGTTGGGCAACAAGAATTGTCATGCCCAATGATACCACAATAACCAAAGAAGCATAGTAGCCTTTCATATCGAAACTCCACCCAAAAGGGTTCTTCCTGTAAGAGCTTTATCTTTACTCCTCTTTTCAACGGCTGCCGCACATCAATAGTGATCCTCACATGCAAGAAACATCCCTCTATACTCCCTGTCTATAGTATATTAACCTCAGTACACTTACCAATACTCATTCCAATCTTTTCTCCTACTTCTGGGGAGAAGAACTCAAGGGGCAATTCCCATATTTGAATCCAAATAGGTGTGCATTTGAGATAATCATCATTTAAAACCAAACCAGGCTTTCATTTCTCAAGCATTAGTAGGCTACTGTTGAAAAACGAGGGCTTACCACTTAACACTCGTGCTACATCTACGCCATTGGTAAAAACAAATTGGAAAAAACCATTTCCCAGTTCTATCACCTTCAAGCCTTTAGGGTGCCCCCATATCGATTCCATTGTATTCTTCAAACCAAAGAAATTAATAGTTTTATGGGTACATACCTTACCAAGTAAACTCATACGACATTTCTTTCCGCTTAGAGTGATATTGTCACGTTTAATTTGCACCGTCTGATTTTCTTCCTCCGTGAGAGCAAAGGACTTAAATCTCATACGAAGGTCATCCTTCAGTTGTGTTGATTGCTCATCCCCCATTGGTTAATAACAGGTTCAATAGAATGTTCGTATTCTGCGATAGCAGAAGAAATTGCGTTAGAAGCCAATTCTATAGCGCCCCCCCCCCTCAGACAATTAATAGCTTATAGGCTTCTTTCCTTGCTGCACTCATTCACTCCGGAAGTGACTACTTTACTTTCTTA
>JAULJZ010166447.1:0-25373 GCA_032270985.1 Heliamphora pulchella | reverse complement strand
TAAAGGTATTATACTATTAAGATTAATATAGTTCTTAGTTTTCATGAAAAACGCATACGTCATTTTTTACGGTTACGGCGTCGGTTCAATTTTTTTTTTCGCTCCAACAAATAAACATACGAGAAATACCATGTATACAATGCAATTGCCCAACCCAACATACACCCAGATTGTTACAGGAATTCCATGCCAAGGAATTCAAGAGTAGACTTTATGGATAAATTGATCACCAAAGCCATCACTACTCCTCGTTACGAATAGTAAATTCTTCACCTGACTACATGCCACAGCTGTTTTACACTAAAAATTACAACGACGTGGGGTTTGGGCTTTAAACCTAAACGCTCTCACCTTAAGAAGCATGATGCTTTCGCACTAGTGTCAACTCCAAAGTCCAAACTACCAATAATAGCATGCCATCAAAACTAAAATGCTAGTGACGAACCTATGCTGCCCAACTATATTCATGATAAACCATTTCAAACATCGGGGACGCACCAAGGGTGTATAAACCAAAACCATTTCCAACACCGAAAATGCACCCAGGGTGTGTAAACCAAGTTTGTAACATCGGGAATGCACCCAGGGTGTACAAGGGAAATATATCCCAAAATATTTACAAAAAATGCCAATTAGGGACGCCTTAAGCTTAGAACTAAGAAGGACAATAACCTATCCCAACAACGGTTTACACATATGGACTCCAATATGCCAAGATGCAAGTGACAATACCCATGATGTATAATATTGAACTCAAGTACTACTATCTATAGCATGGTATCAACTAGCATGGCAAAGTTCATGGTACAACTCGCTAATCATAAAGTACAAGTACGTGAGACATAAGCTATAATTCTCAAAATATGATTCAAAACTTGTTGACATGAGTTCTAATCATCGTATATTTACTTAAAAACACTAATCAACTAATTCAAATCAATCATCATATAAAACTCGGGAATCACTGTGGCATCGGAATTTTGAGGTTTTGAAAATGGTAAAAAATAGGAATTCAAAGGATGTTTAAAAAATATTTTAACACCTTGAAAAACCAAATTTTGAAAACCCTTTTTTTGTTGAAAAATAGAGTCGCCACTTAGTTTTTGAGAAAAATTAAGAAAAAAAAATGGTTACTGATCTTTAAAACGTTTAACCAGAAAAAAAGGGCTTGGGGCTAAGGTACGAATCAGGGAAGGTGTTAGGCTCTCCGTTCGCCCAACTGTAAGGTTGGCCTCTACTAATCATCATTGGTTCTTTAATAAAATTTCTCAAATGGATTTAAATAAAGAAAGTTGGGGCAAAAAGATAACATTCAAAACTAAATATGAAAAATACATAACATATGTATATAGAACACCAAAACAAAACAAGTATCAAAAGAAAAAATTTAAGTCTTACGGCATGCAAATTCTAACTAAATGATGCATAGAGCACTCCCACATGCAATATTATTAAAACAACCTAAGGTAGTATGATTCAAATAAAAGAACAAAAAATTTGCTAAAAGTTACTAAAATTACCAAAACATGAATTACTAACAAGAGAGAAACTAAACTATTCTAAACTAAAACATGCATACCACCAAAATGTGCTAGGTTAGCATTAGCATGATTATTATTTTTTTTACCAAAAGAAATGTTAAACTGAAATAAAAAAGTGTACACAATTTTATACTCAGAAGTTTAATAGTAAAAGGAAACAAATGATAAGAATCTTATGTAATTTCTTTTATCTACACAAGAGAAGATTGAAAGAGTTAACTAAAAAAAAAAGAAAATGAAAGAATATTTACATAGGAGATTTAACCAAAAAAAGTTTTTAAAGAAAAATAGATTAAATTATTTAACTAAAGATCTAACTATCTTATATTTTAAAACAAAAGAGAAGAAAAGGAATAAAATTGATGAAATGAATAAGAGAATTTTAACTACTATTAAAAGAGAAAACTATACTACCATTTAAAAGATAAAAATAAGATAAAGAAGAGGAATATTAACTAGCTTAAAAGGCTTTTCAAGATTTTTGAGTTTAACGAAATGAAAAATAAAATAAAATAAGTATTATGAAAAGAAAATAAAGTCAAAAAGAAATGGACAAAAGAAAATGTAATATTATAAGTTTATTAAAAGAACATTAAACTAATATTAAAAGAAAGGCTACATTAAACTAATATTACAAGAAGATAAATGCTAGAAATAAAAGGAGAAAGAAAAGGAAAAAAAAAGAAATGCTAAAAAAAGAAATTGAACTAATGTTACAAGAAAATGAAAGAAAATAAAATAAACTAGTAAAGAAAATTAAACTAACATTAGAAAAAGAGAAGGAAAAGAAAACAAATAAAATGAAAAATAAATAACTTGATAATTATTAGAAAATGTGAATGTAGTATTAACAACTACATTCACATAAATATTAGTACATTTATAATAACAATTAACAATATTATAAGTTGTAAATGCCAAAATATATTAGCACTTAATTGATGAATTAATGAGAAATGATAATGTGTTTAGTGTGAATGTACAAACTAAGAAATTGATTAGAAAGACTAAATTACGTACGGCAAAGTAAATAGTAAACCAGGTTAACTATAAACTAAAGAATTGCGCGAATTGAAATTGAACTTAACCCGATCACTCCAAAAGAGAGGGAATGGAGTTAGAAAGACTGGGGATCCAGACAAAGTACCTAGATTGCTAAAGAATCCTCAAGTCGGGAAATGGGGCCAATGATCCAATCCTCGATATCCAAGTTAGGGCGTCAAAGGTTCGGCTTTTAGTACTTCGGCAGGGTTTCGGCATCGGGGCTTGGATTGCTCGGTGACTCGGCAAAGCTTCTCTCACTAAACTTCTCTCTAAAATTCTGTCTTGAAAACGTACGCTGATGTACGGTATTTATAGAATTCTTCAACCAATAAGATTCTGACACATTTTGGGACACGTCAGGCCATTTGAAGTTGGCGGTCGCCAGGTTATGAGTTAGCGGTTGCCACAATGAAAGTTGGCGGTCGCCATGTTGGAGGTGACGGTTGCCACTTTAGGCTAAGATTTCCAAGAGGTTCTATTGGTGGTTGCCACAATGAACATGGCAATCACCACAAAAGTGAAAGTTTCCAAAAGGTTCTATTGGCGGTCGCCAGTTTGGAGTTGGTAGTTCAACATAATTTTATTGGTTTGAAGGTTTTGATGATTGGGGTCAAATAGCATGCTTGGATCATTTCCCAAGGATTGTACTGAGGCACCGTTCTAATTGTTTTCCTCATTAGATTCACCTAAGATTAGGCGGATCAAATTGGGGTGTCTACAGTTGTTCCTCTTTGATATAACTTGCATAGCAATATGTGATACAAGTTATATCAAAGATACAGAAATAACATCCATTTGACCGACCCGTCAATCTTAGGCCACAAACATACAAGCATACATATGATGTTGGTCGTACTCGAATTTCTATCGAGCTGCCTACGTACCCCTTTGCTAGGGATCAGACCAAAACGTAGTTGCTGGGGCAAAATGGAAGGATGCAAGATAAGAAACATGATACAGATGCCTAACATGGTGCAATCAGATGCTAATATGATGTAGACACTAGTATGATCGAATAACCCCGAAAGATCGAGTCAAGATCAAAGAACTCGGTTGGAGATAAGATAATCAAGAGGATCGAGTCAAGATCCTAGAAATTATCTTAACCGGGAAGGCAACAATGAACTAATCGGTCGAGTCAAGACCTAACAATTCGAAATGATAATGGGATAAGGATAACTAAAAGGTCGAGTCAAGACTTTAAAATCATCCTCATCGGAGAGAACCACGAATTAATAAGTAGTCAAGACCTAAAAATTCGGGACGGAAGCGGGATAAAAATAATTAGAAACCAAGTCATGGATTAAAATTAAATTTATCGAAAGGAGAAATTATGAATTAATAGGTCGAGTCAAGATCTAAAAATTCAGAACGAAACACGATATAAAAATAATTAAAAACAAAGTCACGGCTTAAAATTAAATTTATTAGAAGGAGAGACCACGAATTAATAAGTCAAGTCAAGGCCTAAAAATTTGGGACGGAGAATGAGATAAAAAATAATTAAAAATCAAGTTACGGCTTAAAATTAAATTTATTAAGAGAGAAAACCTCAAACAAATAAGGATTAAGGCAAAAATACACAAATTACTTGTGTAAAACACACGATCATTTTTGAAACAAAATATGCAAAATATTTCTAGACATAAAATTTTCTTAAAGTATTTTTTGAAAACACCCAAGATTTTAAAATTATTTTTGAAAAGCCCACACATGATCATTTTTGAAGAAAAATATGCAAAATATTTCTAGACATAAAATTTTCTTAAAGTATTTTTTGAAAACACCCAAGATTTTAAAATTATTTTTGAAAAGCCCCCAAGATTATTTTTAGAAGAACACACAAAATACGAAAAATTATTTTTAAGGGAAATTATTTTTTGAAAATCATTTTTGCTAACAAAATATTTTTTGAAATGCGCGCAAAATGCAAAGTCAATACAAAAAGAAAATAAACAAATAAAATAAACGCATTTAAAAGGGAATACAAATAAAAGACCCCCAAACAGACCCTATAAAACCCTAAAAACCCCATGATGACCAACAGACTTGGGTGCAAAGCTCAAGAACCTGACATGACTGTTGACAACCTGGCGGTAGCCAAGCCCAAACCTTTCTGACACGGCGGTCGCCGACTCAAAATCCCTCCAACATGGCGGTCCCCATGTGTCGTTTCATAAACATGGCGGTCGCTCACTTTGGAAGTGGCGACCGCCAACTCCAGGCGCGCATCCGGTCCTTTAAGGTGCGCATGGGGGGTTAATTCTCTCATATCTCAATCTCTCTCTAGCATTCTCACTCCCTCAGATTCTCTCTAAACTTTTTTTTTGCTTCCTCACTTTCTTTAGCTTTTGTGCCTTTTTGCTTCTTGCTTTTCTTAATATGGCGGGTCATGGACACCTTGAGGACATCGCGGGAGCCATTCGAGGTTCCTCCGCGAGTGAGAGCTCCGTTATGGGGACTCTTGGGGGCACGACCTCCAGCCTTCCCGCCAGTGGGGTCACCACCACTCAGCCTTCCACTGCGCTGGGTGCGATGGATGCCCTCGTGTTTGAGGTGGAGCGTACCTCCCGCCGTATTGCTGAGGAGGAGGCACGCACAGCTGCCGAGCCATAGGCAGTTACAGACACTGTTGCTGAGGCTGAGATGGCCAACTTCCTTGATCCTGACGCTGGGGAGGGCCATCCCTTTGATCAGCATACGTACGCCCCGATCCCCCACCACTTGGTGCCGGGTGGGATACGGCGTTACGAGCTGCCTACGATTCCATTGCTGCTGACGTACTTCTTCGGGAGTCAGACCAGCACATCTCTCGTCAGCGCCCATCGGTAAGTTTCCCGTCCTTATTTGTTCAATTATCAAAGCATGTTTTTATGATATATCAAACATAGACGCATGCCTAGGATTCTCCATATGATACGATGTGATGATGATATTGATGATGTTGATGATGATGATGAATGATGATGTTGGTGATGATTGCTGTAAGATTTGCACTGAAAATCTTAGCTTAGGTATCTGTGCAATAAAGATTAAAATAGTATGGACACTAGGGTTTGGATTTTAGATGCAAACAATAAAAGGGCAATTATTTCAGCAAAAATCACAAAAATAAAGGGCTTGACTTTTTTTTAGTTTTATTTTTATTTTTTTAAGGGAAAAACTAAGGGAGTGATTTTTTGTTTTTGTTTTTGGGGCTAAACAAGAAAAACTAAGGGAAAAATTTTCAAGAATTCTAAAAGAGAAATTTTTTGTCGAAAATCCTAAAATCTATGGCAAATTTTCAAAAATTACAACCTCTAGAAAATTAAGGGGCACTTTTCTAGGAAATTAGGAAAAAATTTTAGAAAATTTTAAAAAAATTTGGAAAAATCCTAGAAAATTAGGAAAATTTTGAAAAATCCTAGAAAAATTAGAAAAAATCTTGAAAATTCCTAAAAAATTTAGGGAAAAATTTTACAAAATTAGAAAAAAAAATTTAGAAAATTAGAAAAAAAATTTAGAAAATTAGGAAAAATTTTAGAAAAATCCTAGAAAATTTAGAAATTTTTTTTAGAAAATTAGAAAAAAAATTTAGAAAATTAGAAAAAAAATTTAGAAAATTAGGAAAAATTTTAGAAAGAATCCTAGAAAATTTAGAAACAAATTTTAGAAAATTAGGAAAAATTTTGAAAAAATCCTAGAAAATTTAGAAAAGAATTTTATGACAAAAGGGGCAAAACACAAATATCAAAGGGAAGAGATTTTTCTTTTGATTTTTGAGAAAACTAAGAGAACTATTAACACGAAAGATAGGGATTTGTCTGGCACACCAGGGCTCAGGGTTCTTAGTTTTCTACTAGGACGTGCAAAAACCAAAGGATCGTCACTCACACACGAATCTAGGGTTAGGAAGAATTTGCCTGGCGCACTAGGGTTTAGGGTTCCTAGTTTTTTACTAGAACGTGCAAGATTTGCCTAGCATACCAGGGCTTGGGGTTCCTAGTCTTTTACTAGGACGTGCAATATTTGCCTAGCGCACCAGGGCTTAAGGTGCCTAATCTTTAGGGCTTGAGAGATTTGCCTAGCTCGCCAGGCTCACCAAGGCTTAGGGTGCCTAGTCTTCTAGGGATTGAAAGATTTGCCTGGCTCACCAAGGCTTAAGGTGGCTTGTCTTTTAGGGTTTGGGAGATTTACCTAGCTCACCCGGGCTTAGGGTGCTTAGTCTTTTAAGGCTTAGGGTTTCTAGTCTTCTACTAGGACGTGAAAGGGTTGCCTGGCGCACCAGAGCTTAGAGTGCCTAATCTTTAGGGCTTGGAAAAATCGGAGGGTTGTCGCGCACACACGAGCCTAGGATTTTTATTACTTTTAGCCATTTTCTGCATTTGTTTGGTTTGCTCTCATGTATCCTCTACTTATCTTCTTCTTTTCAGGCTGGTCACTACATCAGAGGCTTCGAAGGTTTTACCTTCGGAGAGGTGTTGGAGTGATATGACACCCTCCCTGCTCCCAACCGGGCTTATATTGATGCATCTGGCTTTGTTCAGTTCATACCCTTATTAGGTAGGATGAGCAATGACCGGGTATGGCTGACATCTCTAGCTGAGCGGTGGTGGGATACCACCAACACCTCCACTTCACCCCGTTCGAGGCTACTCTGATGCCTCTAGACTTTTCACTGATTACCAGCATCCGGGTCGACGGTGCCCCTATTCCATTCGATCCATCCATCGCCTGCTCTACCGACGCAATGATGTATCTACTCGGAGCTATACCAGCACAGATGGACAGAGATCGCATCAAATATACATGGTTCTTTGAGCGCTTTAGACACTTCCACTGCTTCGAGCCCCGCCACTTCGAGTGGGTCGCCTGGGGCTTTTTGATGTATATGTTCGTACCTCCTTGTTCTCGAACAAGGAGAACACCGTTCATTTGCATTACCTCGGTGCCCTGGCTCGTCTTGACCGGGTTGCTTCTTTCGACTGGGGAGGAGTTGCTCTCGCCACCCTCTACAGTTTCATGCGGATTTTGACCCAGTTCCCCCATGAGCTCAGCATAAGGGGATACTGGAGGGTCTGGGTGGTATGATTTAATTTCTGCACTTTTTCATTCATTCCTGTTCTCTGTTATCCATTATCTACTGGCTAACATCTTCTCCTTTTTAGTTGTCGACCAATGAGTTCCTCGGGCTTCACGTCCCGACAAACTCTTCAGAAGACCCTTCAGTCATTCCCCGTGCAGTCTGGTGGTCCCGAGGGTTGAAGGGGAAGAAGGTTAGGGGGAAGGACATTGATCGCTTTCGAGTATCATTAGACCGGCTAACTCCTGACCAGGTATCATTATTTACTGCTTACTGTACTATACATTGTTCCCTACATTATACTGTTCACTGCACTATTCACTGTACTGCACTGCACTATACTGTTTCTGTTCACATGAATTATTGCACACTGATTATCATACTATACTGCATTCACTACTCACTGTTCATTGCATCACATTGTACCTTGAGTTGCTACATGTTCATTGGAATGTCTAGAGAGGGGTAAAGGATCAGGCTAGTGCAGATCTGATGCGCAGCCGAGACCTTACCTCGAGGCGAATCCTACTGAAGGGTCCATTTGGTCGGGAGTATTATCTTAGGGAGCGAATGGTCCACCAGTCGCTCAGCCTTGATCACTTCAGGATACCGATGGTTCCTCCAGTACGCATGCGCCGGATCGATCTTCTAGGCCGCGTTAACCTTCTCCTAAAGATGGTGGGGACCCACACCTCAGAGCTGCTGGTGCCGGAGGGGGACTACACAGCCTGGGCTGGGGCACATCTGCTTGGACCCTTAGGACCTGGCCCGGCTGCCCCAGGTGGCAGGAGGAGGGGACGGGCACCGGAGGCTACTGGCGTTGGCGTTGTTGGAGCTGCTGCTACTGATGACGCTACTAGAGGGATGAGGGGCCTAGAGATTCCATGGGAGATTCAGACAGTAGCATATGGCTACCCCTTCCCTCTATCGGTTCCCGTTCCGCCAGCACCTGAGTTCAGGGCAAAGCTCAGCCAGGTTTGTCCTTGTCCTTTCTCCTTCCATTTGGTTACTTTCTTTGCTTGTTTACTTAAACTTCCTAACTTCTTTTTGCAGGTTAACCAGGCATGGCTAGATCACCTGCTACTGGTCTTTACTAGTCAGAGAGCACTGATCTGTCCGCTTGACACCACTGTCCGAGCGGCTGGCATTACCTTTACCCCAGCGGCCATAGTGAGTGTTCCCATAACCCCTTTTAATATTTCTACACTTTTTTTGTACTCTGCTCTGATCCTTGTTTTCATTTAACAACCTCTAGTACTAGCTGCAAGCATAGTATCACCACAGGCTCCGGTTAGGCCCTCTGCTCCAGCCCTGGATCGAGTTCATAGTTGTGGTGTCCAGGCATCTTCTCGAGCTCGCTCTAGAGGATCCGTCTCTTCTGTTAACAGTCGCTCCAGAGCTGTATCTTCTTCCTCCGGCAACGATGGTGATGGTAGCGACGACATCGAGAGATTCTTCGAGGATATCAGCTCGAACGAGGCCGGTCCTTCCTCTTGCCGGGTCCACTCAAGGCATATCTGAGAGAGGGAGAGAGAGAGAGAGAGAGCTTTCCCCCAACTACATTTACTTACTCTTTATGGGCCTGCGTGCCCCAGTTTGATACATTCTTATACATTTACTTGATCTGTAGGCCTGGGTGCCCCAGTTTTTTTATTCTGATACATATTACCACTTTCTAATACATTTTTGGGCCTTCGTGCCATTTATTGCTTTATGTTCATCTGCTGTATGATTTTTCTTTATTTGCTGCTCAAACTGTCTTGGATGCATGATACAAAGGTCAAAATTTACACAAGTTTCAAAAACTACAAACATACACACCTGCCATGTTTGAACATAGCGGTCGCCGCTACCCAACATGGCGGTCGCCACTTCCATCAAGACTGACATGGCAGTCGTCACAATCCAATATGGTGGTCGCCTGGTCAACAAGATGATGTCACTGTACGGTGCCCTTTCAAGTTGGCGACCTCCTACTCCAAGGTGGCGGTTTCCACATTAATTGTACTTTTTGCTACTTTTCCATCTCTAGCCTTTTCATGCTTTATAAATACAACCATAGAGGCCCCATTTTTTGTTATTCTCACTTAGATGGCTAGTCCCCTTTCTACATGGATTGAGATATTCTCCCATATCGAACGTTTAAACTTTTCCCCTTTCAGTATCAACTCCTTGTTTTCTCTAATGGCCGTAAAGATTGACGGGCCATTATTGAAAGTTGTCGTTCAACTATGGGATCCGCAATCCCACATCTTTTGGTTCGATCATAAAGAGTTATGCCCCACTATGGAAGAATTTACTACTATCCTGGGCCTGACTTCGTAAAGCTCCGTTATTATTCCCACTCTATTCCTTTCGGCTCGACAGCAGGTGATGCAACTCTATGGTCTGCCCAAGATGGAAGCTTCTCTTCTGACACCAGGTGACTGCCTTGACATTCCATGGCTCATTTAGAGGTTCCATCCTACTGGTGACCTTGGCGACCTTGACTTTCAGCTGCGGCGTCGTTATTCTCTTTGCTTCTGTCTTCTTGCCCAGTATCTTCTCATCCCTCCTAACGGGCGAGTTAGTTGCGCACTAGTTGATATCGCGAGTCAGATGTGGATGGGGAAGGACTTTGTACCACTTGTCTTAGCTGAGACACTGCTGGGCTTAGATGCTATTCATCGTGGTGAGACCACTACTTTTGCTGGCAGCCCCTTGCTTCTTCAGGTAAGCTTAAAACCTTACTTTTAATCAAACTTTCTGTCACACTACAAGGCTTTTCCCTTACTATTCTAACTTTTATGGTAGATTTGGCTGATAAAAAAGGTAAATCTTGTGTAAAAACCACCTACTGATAGACACAATGCCGCAGCTTTCCTTTATCGCCCTTACTATCAGATATGCAACACTGAGGCAGCCGGGCGACAGTACCTCTCTTCTCTGACTGGCCCAGCTATCACCTGGCAGTGCCCCTGGTGGTAGATCCCAGCCATGACTCTGACTATAATGGATCACCTTGGTGTTCTGTAGGTTGGCTTGCGTTAGACTTCTTTTTATTATCCTCATCGGATCATGCGGAAATTCGGTCATAGTCAGATCATCCTTCACAATATTCGAGGCCGTTTATTTTCATCTGTACTGCGGGTCCCATTTCTAGCATCATATCAAGATACGTGGCCATCTCGTTCAAAGATGGAGATGCAGGAGCTGTAGTGTCCTGAGCTTTCTGCCGAGTACAGGACATGGCTGATGTAGGATAGGGAGAAGAAAGACAAAGAAGAGGGGAACAAGCAACAAAGAGGAGAAAGACTTGAGGCACCTTGCTTTCTTTTAAAGATTTCATAACTTTCCTTTTATTTTGTTTGTAGAGTTTGGAACTTGCGCGCCCTCCCTTTTATTTGCAAAACTTTGTAACCCAAAGCTAAAGTAATGAACGAAAGTTCAAAATTATCCAAAGTTTTTTTTGGTTCAATTAAAGAACTTTATTATCAAAATCCAAATTTAGTTTGCGTTGGTCTTACTCAGATCCGAAGATGGTTAAAAACAAAGAATGTGGCTAGACTTCTTAAAAGAAGCTGCCAACGTATCCCAAAAAGATGGAATCAAGCCATAACGTAGTTTGGGCTCAGTTTACTCTCGGGTATTGATGTTCTCCTTTTATGATGCCCTAACTTTTGCTAAGGTCACCTTTTTGGGTTTTCAGCATTGCGGGCTGCTCTAAATTTTGCCTGAGTTACCTCAACGAGCTTTTATCTTTTCTTTATTTTTTACCTCAAGGATAGTATTTTTTGAGCTGATCGAGGTTAACTAGAATGTATAACACATTGCCATCCAAATCCATAAGGATAACTGCACCACTGGTCATGATGGTCTTGATGAGAAACGGTTCGAACCAGTTTAGCTTGAACTTTCCTCTCAGGTCAAAGATAGGAGCTCTGATTTCCTTAAGAACCAGATCTCCTTCTCTCAGACCCCGAGTCTTGACCTTTTTATTGAACGACCGAGCTATCCTTCTTTGATATCCTTGTACATGAAACAAAGCCTGCAGCCTTCTTTCATCAAACAAGAGCAACTCTTCCATTCGGTTCCTCTACCATTCTTCCTCTGGAATACTGGCCTTGGCTGTTACTCTTAGCGAAGGGATTTCCATCTCAATGGGAAGTACAGCTTCCATCCCGTATAGTAAAGAGTATGGCATAGTTGCTGTTGAAGTTCTGATCGACGTTCTGTATTCCCAGAGTACAAATGGTAGGTGTTTCGGCCAATCCTTATGTGAGTTGATCGTCTTTTGGAGGATCTTCTTGATGTTTTTGTTTGCTGCCTCGACTGCTCTGTTGGTATGCAGCCGATATGGTGAGAACTTGTGGGCCACTATCCGGTATTCTTCAAAAAGATCCAAAACCTCTCATTAAAAATGTAACCCATTAGCCAAGATAACCTCATGGGGGACTCCGTACCAGCAAATAATGTTTTTCTTGATGAACTTAGTAACATGAGAGGCTTTGGATACTGAGTAGGAGGCAGCTTCCACCCACTTGGTAAAGTAGTCAATGACCACAAAAGTGAACTCGTGCCCATTTGACACCTTCAGTGTTACCCTGTCGATTACATCAATGTCCCATACTGAGAATGGCCATGGCGATGTTAGGTTATACAGTTGAGATGGGGAAACGTGCATAAGGTTTGAACGAATTTGACACTAATGATGACATCTCCTCACGAACTGTATATAGTTTGTCTCCATCGTCATCCAAAAATATCCTTATCGTAGGATCTTCTTGATTAACATGTTTCCACTCATGTGTGGCCCACAAACTCCTACATGTATCTCTTTCATCAGCTCTTAGCCTTCTTCATTGTTGACGCACAACTTATTAACCCCAAAATGCCCTCGTTTGTATAGTCTTCCCCCGCAAATGACAAACTATGCAGATAGTCTTCGTATTGCCCTTTTGTCCTTCTTATTGGAAAACTTGGGATATTCACCCTTCTCCACGAAGTTCTGAATGTCAAAATACCATGGAAGGTCGTCAGTGCTTTCCTCGATCACGACCGTCGTCTCGTATGCCGGCTTTCTTTTCTGTTTTATTATCAAAAGCCTCATTCTGACCCCAGATGGTATGTCAATCATGGATGCTAGAGTGGCCAGTGCGTCAGCGAACTTGTTCTGCAGTCTTGGCACATGAGTGAAGACCATTGATTCGAAATATGGTATCAGCTTCTTCAACTCTTGATGGTAGAGAATCAAGATTAAATCTTTGACCTTCCATTCTCCTCTTGCTTGTGAAACCACTAGTGCCGAATCTCCGATGACTTCCAGCTTCTTTGCCCCTAATTCTAAGGCTACCTCCAATCCAGCTAAACATGCTTCATCTTCGACTTTCATCTCTGACTTGTCATCTCCGACTTTCATCAGCTGTTCATCAAGAAACTAGAACTCTGTGTCCTCGCCTCACTCAACTGGTTATTCGGCCAGGAATTCTGCCACTGCTCTACCGTTGACTGACTTTTGGGTGACATATTTGAGGTCAAATTCTGATAACAACAGCAACCATCGAGCGAGCCAACCTTCCTATCAGTGTTGGCTTTTCGAATAGGTACTTCAATGGGTCCATTTGAAAAATGATATTCACTGTGAAAGATAGCATGTAATGCCTCAATTTTTGGGAAGCCTAAACCAAAGCCCAGCATGTCTTTTCCAGTAGTGTGTATCGTATTTCTGACCCTGTCATCTTTTTCCTCAAGTAGTAGACCGCCTTTTCGACTCCAGTTTCTCCTTCTTGTGCCAGCATACATCCTATTGCTGAGTCAATCACTGACAAGTAGAGGATTAGTGGCTTATCAGGTTCGGGAGGAGCTAAAACGGGAGGATTTTGAAGGTATTACCACACAGCATCGAAGGCATCTTGGCATTTTTGATCCCACTCAAACTCGACTCCTTTCTTCAGCAGACAAAAAAGCGGCTCACGGGTAGTTGTCAGTTTTATGATGAATCGACTAATGAACTGTATTTTACCCAGGAAGCCCCTAACTTCTCGCTTTGTCCTCGAAGGAGGAATTTCTAAGATTGCTTTAATCTTTGAAGGATCGACTTCAGTGCCTTGCTGAGTAATCATAAACCCGAGCATTTTTTCAACAGTAACTCCGAAGGCACACTTTTGTGGGTTGAGTCGCATCTTATACTTCTGAATCCTTTCAAAGAACTTTTGCAGTGCTACAATGTGGCCATTCCGGTCCTTGGACTTGACTATCATGTCATCCACATACACTTCGACCTTCTTATGTATCATGTCATGCAATAAAGTAGTGCCAGCCTTCTGATAGGTTGCCCCTACATTCTCCAGACCAAACAGCATCACACGATAACAATAGGTGTCCCATGGTGTAGTGAACGTTGTCTTTTCTCTGTCCTTAGGGTCCATCAGAATATGGTTGTACCCAAAAATGCCATCCATAAATGACAACAAGGCATGTCCCGCTGTACTGTTTACCAAGACATTAATGTGCGGTCAAGGAAAATCGTCTTTCGAGCTAGCCTTGTTGAGATCCCAAAAATCCACGCAGACCCGGATGCGTCCATCTTCCTTCAGCACTGGAATAATATTAGCCACCCATTTTGGATATTCGGTTACCAATAAGAATCCAGCGTTAATTGTTTGGCAACTTATTTTTTGATCTTTAGATCTCATTTTGGCCAGATCCGTCTTAACTTTTGTTTGACCGGTTTAGCATTAGGGTACAAGGGGATATGGTGTTGGTCAATGTCATGATCAATTCTGGGCATATACTCGTAAGACCATGCAAATACATCTTTGAACTCTTTTAATAAAGTTATTAGTTGTTCACGTTCAACTAAGGATAAAGAAGAACCAATTTGTACATTTTGTGGGTTAGTTTCATTACCCAGATTTATTGACAAAGTTTTTTCAATTATTGGTTGGGCGTGTATTTCGTCTTCTCTTATTATTAAAAGTTTTATTTATTCGAGGATATCCCCCCGTCAAATTCAAAATCGTCGAAAAGCGTATGAATTAAATCAAACAAAGCAGAGTAATCGGAAATTTCATTCATTTCATTGAAGGAAGATAGAATTACAAACTTAAAAGCAAAAATAGGGGGAGGTGCACAAATAGACGTGCCCTCAACCACAGACTCTGACTTAGAACAGACAATATGCACATTACCAGACTCTAAGGTCCAATTTTTCACTTCCTTTGCAGCCGCGTCAACAATGAGCATAGTGCAGTCGGTTGGCACGCTGAAGCCCATCATGAAACAGTCTGGGTCAGTTACGTGCAGTTGTGCCATCTTTTCATTGAACATCATTCCCATGTTGATGTCGTCCAGCTTGTCAGCCCAATCTTCCTCTTGAATTTTCTTTTCTTCCACTTCCCCTTTCACTGTCTCTTCCTCTTCTGTATCAGATAATTGATGGCCAAAGAAGATCTCTAGCCCTGGTAACTTCTGGTTGGTTTCTTCATCGATCCATGGCTATGGGAAGTCATAGTACGGGATATCTTCTCCTTCTTTGACAAAATACCCGTTGAGTGTTCCTGAATAGTTGGTCTTCTGTCCCCTTTTAGGCCCTTTCAAATCTTCTTCGGTCGGTTTGTATCCAAGATCAAAACGGTGAGAAGCCGGCAATACCTGGACAGGTTTAGGAATTCCTTGCTGCTTACGCCCTAGTCCCATGCCTGGGAAGTAGGACATTTGCCTCATCATTGTAATTGCTATTGGGTTGATGTACATCTCTTCTTCATTCAATAGCACCTATACAACCTGCACTTCATCGAATCAGAAGCCACTTAGTTACACATCCCCTTCGCCATGCTGAACCTCCAAGAGATTCGAGCCTTCTCCTCTTGGGGGTTGAATACTGTCTTCTCCATGGATAGTCAGAACTACCCCATTCTTTATCAGTTTTAACTTTTGGTGAAGAGTCGATGGCACTGCCTAGACCTTCGGGTCATGCAGCCATGGCCTGCCTAGCAACAGGTTGAAAGAGGCCGGTATGTTCAGTACATGAAACACAACTAGTGTCTCCAGAGGCCCTACTGATAATGCGAATGATACCAAGCCCAACAGGTCTCTCCTCGTGTTATCGTAGGCCTGGACTCCTTGATTACTAGGTGTGAAATATTCCAGCTTTAGTCCCAAGCAAACTGATGTTCTAAGCGAACAGACATTTAATGCAGACCCATTATCAATAAGAGTCACTGGGACCCACTTTTCTAGGCATTTAATGGTTATATGCATGGGTTTGTTATGATTCTTCCCTTTCGTTGGCAGATCCTTATCAGAAAAGAAAATGACTTTTGGCTCTACAGCTGGTAGAATGAACCTAACGAGTTGCTCCAAGGTCGCATCTATCAAAGCACTGGCTTTGTTCAAGACCTTCAGCATAGCTTGTCTATGTTTATGTGAAGCCATCAATAAGCCCCAAATGTTGACATTAGCCTGTGTCTTTTTAAGCTATTTCAGCACAGCGTCATCCTCTTATTCTTATTCTTTCTCTTTCCCTTTCCCGCTTGACTGTCCTTTTTTCAACTGAGTTAGCTTGAAATGCCGTCCACTCTTGGTTAGATGTTCTACACCATCCTCAGGATCTCATAATCCCAGTATTGTAATTTCTGTCTGTCTTACTTTATCTATGTACAAAGGGCTTTCAAATGCCCACAGATCATCTAGCTCGTCGACCACTGCTCTTCCTCTTCTTTCCTCATCATCCTCAATGGCCCACGTATTATCGACCTCTTCCCAGATGTCTTCTTCGATGTACTCCACGTGTTATTCTCGAGTAGCACAAAAGTCAGCCTACTCAGCCCCATCTAATTTTAGCACAACCCTCACTAACCAAAAGGATTGCATCTCATCAACATATACCTCCTCCTCAAAAAGTTAGGGAAGAGTGATGCCATCAAGCGCGTGGCCAAACTCATAAGGTCGTGCTGGATAATCCAGCAGCTAGTCGTCTTCCTCATTGCGTTCCTCTTCTTCCTGTTGGTTAACTTGAATTGCCGCCTGATATCCTTCCCAAGCATTATCATTCCACTCCTTCATCATATCCAAGCCGTTTCCGTTCATAATCAATGAATAAACTATCTAATCTTTGGTAGCTAAAACATGAGGACGTGGCAGACACGCTGAACAAATATACTAGCTTGGATCTTCTGATCGTTCCAGAGTTATGCATTTACCCCTGACTTCTTAGCATGGTTTGGCAGAGGATTAGTTGTGATATTCGGCTTTGGAGCAGCAGACGGTGGAGGGATCACTTTGTTATCGATGAGATCCTGGATCTCATGATGCAATCTCATACACTTTTCAGTCAGATGTCCATAGCACTGGTGATAAGTGCAATGCTGCGAAGCATTGTATCTTAGGGGGAGGGGATCAGGCACCAGCATGGGATCCAATAACTTGATGAGCCCTTTCTCGACAAGTCAATTTAGGGCAGTGTTTAGTGAAATATTAAGGGGAGTGAAGACCCTCCTTTGCCGTTGTTGTGCCTGCTGACTGTTGGTTGCCTGCTAATTGTGGCTTGGTTGCTGGGTAGAGGAAGAAGGATTCAGGAGGTTTACCTCGTTCGAACGTGACGCGAGATTGGTAGCAGCAGACTTATTCTAGTTATTTGCAGGAAAGGTCCTTCTCGGTTTCTAGTTGGGTTCTACTTTCCCGATATCTCCAGACTGAATGGCATCTTCGATCTGCACCCTAGCGTCAAATAGCTGCTCAAAGGTAGAGAGTGGCTGTGTGATGAGATAAGGCTTTGTAGATTTTTCATCACCATCCTCACTTGTTCTTTCTTAGTGGGCCAGTTCATCATCTTGGCGGCTTTGCCCCTCCACTGGGTCAAGAAATCAACAAACGATTCCCAGTTCTCCTAGTGAGTTGTTTCTAGTTCTCGAGTGGTTACGTCCAGCTAGACGTTGTAGCTATATTGACTGATGAATGCAGTGACTATGTCTTCCCATGTTCTAGTCTTAGCCACCTCCAAAGAGAGAAACCACCTTTGTGCTGTCCCAAAAAGTGATCGGTGGAACAATTATGCCTTGAGCTGATCGTCAATCCCCATGGGAAAAAGTGTTTCGACATACATCCTTAGATGAATTCGAGGATCTTCAATGCCATCAAACTTCTCCATCTCTGGCATTTTGAATTTTTGGGCAATTTGGCATCTGGGAATAAATATAAACTGCCTACATCTAACATGTATTCTTCTACACCCTTAGCTTTTCTCAGCACCTTCTCCATTTGATTGATCTTTTCCACCAGTGCGGACTCCCTAGACTGGGCAGTAATTTCTTCCTCCACCACCATCGGGCGGGGGACCCAAGGTGGCACAGTAACTTGCGGTGCCTCCTGTCCTTGGTTATCGTCCCAGAAGTCTTCACCGTTCTCGTTTGTATCTTCTGGCTGTCCATTGGCTCCTTGCAGACGGGCCTGAATCGCCCGAATTTGCACCTGACATTGGTTTTGAGCTTGGGTCTGCTACTCCATAGCTCTCTGTATCTCAGTAATAGCCCTCATCAGAGCTGTTAAGTTAACTTCATTCTTTACCATTTTCGATGACTCAGTTGGCAGTTTAGATATTTTATAGAGTCGGCCAGACCCTGATCTTTCCCAGACGCGTGTCGACTGTAATCTTTTCGGCTCAATGATCTAGACCCGAAGAAAACCTAGATCCCAAAAGCAGAATAACTAGTATCAAACACCTCTTGTACAAGAATTCTAACGACATATAGCAAACATTCCAGATACCCAAAATAGAAAATCATGAGCAGATAATCACAAAGTTGAAATAATGCCCCTGTCGGGCTCATACTGGCAGCATAACAACAGGACGATGAAATCCTGGGGTGAAGGCTAAAGAGAAGCTTAACCAAATTTTAAAGGGAAGGTTATCTAAATGGAGAAACGGGCAATACTCTGGCAAGAAAATAATTCTAGCCTTCAAGAGATTGGTTCGATCTAGGATTCTAAAGGAAAATAGGCAGCACTCCAGTGGGAAAGCAAGACTAGCTCACACGGGTATAACAAAGGTTCGAAGGAAGCGAGCCTAACACAATAACAGGGGAGAAACCAACAACCCAAAAAGAACTCGGAAGAGAGAGGAACTATCCTAGAGGCTTAAAAACAAAAAATGGGCATGACCCCGAGAAAAAAACTATGGCGTGAAAACCAAACAAGGTGAAGAACAAAGCCCAGGTAAGAACCCAAGGGCAAAAAGCTAACCTAATCAAAGGATAACAGAAAACCCAGGCCGAACCTGGAAAAGGAACTAGTCTAAGCCAAACAAATAATCCTAACAAATGCAATCAAAACATACAATTAACAAAACACATAATCCTACTAGGGTTAGCAGCACCTAATGGAGGGTTCTAAGCTACTATATGCAAAAGGCCAGTTTTGGTCAATCGAACAGAGTACCTTTTGAATAGAGCTGGGTATATACCTCCCATGCCTGGAGTGGTGCAAGACATGGTCAAACAGTACGCCCGAACTCTTTTAATGTACCTATGATAGCGTACAGTCAGTAAGGGTTACTTGTCTTCCCAACAATCCTTGAAACAGACAAACGATCGGGGTATCGGGTCGACCAGGCAGGGAGGTTGAAGAACAATGCACATACATGCAATAACGCAGATGAGAAATACATACTAAAAACCAATGATGTTTTCAAATCTAGCCCTCTTATTTGATTTTATAAACCAGTCCCCAGTAGAGTTGCCAGAAAATACTATAGCGCCAGGATTTTGGAGTTTTGAAAATAGTCAAAAATATGGGGATTCAAAATATGTTTAGAAAATATTTTAACACCTTGAAAATCAAATTTTGAAAACCCTATTTTGTTGAAAAATAGAGAAGCCACTTAGTTTTTGAGAAAAACTAAGAAAAACGAATATGGTTAATGATCTTTAAAACGTTTAACTAGAGAAAAAGGGTTCGGGGGCTAAAGTACGAATCGAAGAAGGTGTTAGGCACCCCGTTCGTCCAATCATAAAGTTGGCCTCTATTAATCATCATTGATTCTTCAATAAAATTTCCCAAATGCATGCAAATAAAGAAAGTGGGGGCAAAGAGAAAGTATCCAAAATCAAATATGAAAAATACATAACATATGTATATAGAACACCAAAACAAAACAAGTATAAAAAAAAATCCTAAGTCCTACGGCATGCAATTTCTAACTAAAGGATACATGTAGTACTCCCACATGCAATATTAATAAAACAACCTAAGCTAGCATGATTCAAATAAAAGAACAAAAATATACTAAAAGTTGCCAAAATTACCTAAACATGAATTGCTAATAAGAGATAAATTAAAATATTCTAAACTAAAACATGCATATCACCAAAATAAGCTAGGTTAGTATTAACATGATTTTTTTTTTTTACCAAAAGAAATGTTAAACTAAAATAAAAAAGTGTACACAGTTTTATACTCAAAAGTTTAATAATAAAAGGAAACAAATGACAAGAATCTTATGTAATTTCTTTTATCTACACAAAAGAAGATTCAAAGAGTTAACTAAAAAAAAAGAAAATGAAAGAATATTTACACAGGAGATTTAACTAAAAAAAGTTTTTAAAGAAAACTAGATTAAATTATTTAACCAAAGATCTAACTATTTTATATTTTAAAACAAAAGAGAAGAAAAGAAATAAAAGGGATGAAATGAATAAGAGAATTTTAACTACTATTAAAAGAGAAAACTATACTACCATTTAAAAGATAAAAATAAGAAAAAGAAGAGAATTATATTAACTAGCTTAAAAGGCTTTTCATGATTTTTGGGTTTAACGAAATGAAAGAAAAATAAAATAAGTATTATGAAAAAAAATAAAGTCAAAAAGAAATGGACAAAAAAAATGGAATATTATAAACTTATTAAAAGAACATTAAGCCAATGTTAAAAGAAAGGCTACATTAAACTAATATTACAAGAAGATAAATGCTAGAAATAAAAGGAGAAAGAAAAAGAAATGCTAGAAAAAGAAATTGAACTAATGTTACAAGAAAATAAAAGAAAATAAAATAAACTAGTAAAAAAATTAAACTAACATTAGGAAAAGAGAAGAAAAAGAAAACAAAAAAAATAAAAAATAAATAACTAGACAATTATTAGAAAATGTGAATGTAGTATTAATAACTACATTCACAAGAATGTTAGTGCATTGATAATAACATTTAACAACATTACAAATTATAATTGCCAAAATATATTAGCACTTAATTGTTGAATTAATGAGAAATGGTAATGTATTTAGTATGAATGTGTAAACTAATAAATTGATTAAAAAGACTAAATTACATAAGGCAAAGTATATACTAAACAAGATTAACTATAAACTAAAGAAATGCGCAAATTGAAATTGAACTTAACCCGGTCACTCCAAAAGAGAGAGAATGGAGTTAGAAGGACCGGAGATCAAGACAAAGTACCTGGATTGCTAAAGAATCCTCGAGTCAAAAAATGGTGCCAATGATCCTCGATATCCAAGTTAGGGCGTCAAAGGTTCGGCTCTCGGTACTTCGGTAGTGTTTTGGCGTCGGGGCTTGGATTGCTCGGCGACTCGACAGAGCTTTTCTCACTAAACATCTCTCTAAAATTTTGTCTTGAAAACGTACGTTGAGGTACGATATTTATTGAATTCTTCAACCAATGAGATGCTGACATGTTTTGGGACACGTCAGGCCATTTGAAGTTGGCGGTCGCCAGGTTATGAGTTGGTGGTCGCCATGTTTGAAAAAGGTTCCAAGAGCTTCTATTGGTGGTCGCCACAATAAAAGTTGGCGGTCGCCATGATGGAGGTGGCGGTCGCCACTTTGGGCTAGGGTTTTCAAGAGGTTTTATTGGCGGTCGCCACAATGAACATGGTGGTCGCCACAAATGTGGAAGTTTGCAAAAGGTTCTATTGGCGGTCGCTAGTTTGGAGTTGGTGATTCAACATAATTTCATTGGTTTGAAGGTTTTGATGATTGGATTCAAATATCGAGCTTGGATCATTTTTCGAGGATTGTACTAAGGCACTGTTCCAAATGTTTTAATTATTGGATTCATCTAAGATTTGGCGGGGTCAAATTGGGGTGTCTACACTCACGACAAAGGGCACTCAATCACACTTAGCAACTTTTAAGGCCAAATTCAAGTATTAAAATTAAAGGGTCGGTAAGGTTTTGGGGCATCTAAACTTGGAATCAAGTTATGATTTTTAAACACCCTTTAAATACAAATATTTTCTACAACTCTTATGTTTAAGACTAAGCCCAAAACCTAAAACAAATGGCTGAATAAAACATTCTAAGTGAAAATAATTCAGCACTTTCCTCAAAATTCTACCGAAAATATGCCTCTATTGGTCTCGATTTTGGGGTAACAATATAGGTCCAAATGAGCCCATTTTTTGATATGTTGTATTTTAACATGTTCCCTACAAGTTTCATGTTTCATTATAAGGGTAGTTATTTGGAAAAATTTAGAGTTTTTGGTCATGTTATAAAATAGGTTCTGTCAGCAGCCAAAACTCAGCAGAGTCGATTTTGGACAAAGAGTTTGAAACGGTTTTGAGGGACCTTTCCGAGGTATCTAGGTTTTATTTTTGGACAGAATATAGCTCCGTATGTTAGATACAATGTTTATGTAGACCAATTTTGGAATAAGTCACTACAAATAGAGGTTTTTGGCTATGCAAAAATATGTGACAAAAGTGTCCTTTAATGGCTGAACCATAGTAGAGAGTTTCAAAAAGGTTTTAACCTATCAAACTCAATATTTTGTGCTCATATTTTGTGGGTAGTTATAAATACATGTTATCTATAACTTTATAGTTTTGGCTAAAGCTCCAATCTCACATTAAACTAGGGTTTTTAGGTCGGTATTGTTGACTGGTCTAAAAATGACACTCTTTGGTAGAATTGCAATATCTCGAGTTCTACTTACTCAAATGGGTTGAAACTAACTACTTTCTTTATAACTCTATGTTTACGGTTCATATTTCCATTATAAATTTAAACCACCTTAACAATTACACATAATTCATGATTTACATTAATCACATCTAAACGTAGATGATCATCTTCAAGTCTTCAACATTCATACCGTACAAAATATGCCTTAAGTCTTCTCATGATCATTTGAACCTGTAAAAATAAAAATGAAACCGACGAACGTGAGCCGAAACTCGTAAGATAAAAACTAAAAAAAGTACAATGCATGACTTGTGAGGTGTGGATAAGCAGGATATTATGCAACAACCTTTATTTTTATTTTCTTTTCTCGTTTCATAACTCACACATCTCTGCTTGTCATAATCTTTAATGGTAACTTTGATTCACTCATATTTCCTAACTTTTAAAGTTTCAGACTCATCCTCTTAACCCCTCTTTTATTCAATTTCATTTTACATTTTTATTAAACTTGGTACTTATTCTTATTCAAGCACTAAACCTTCATTTTTTTCCTTTTCTCTTTTTTTTCTTTATTTTCATTTGATACATTTTCTCTTTTATCTTTCTTTCTTTCTAGCTTTCATTATTATTTTCTCGATCAGTTATTGAATATTAACTCACTCATTTTCATTTTAAAACCATTTAGTTCCTTTCCAATTCATCAGTTCTCATTTTGTATTTTTATTTTATTTTATTAATTCAATACTGAACCGACGTCGGATGCAGTTTATAGAAATTTCTCCCTATTCCCCCAACAGGCTACGCAAAGCCGTTGGGTAATAGATAACTCTATAACTCACCACGATAATACTCGTTTTACGAACCTTACCTGAGGGAACACGACATCCAAATTCGTTTTACAGAGGCTAACCCGAGAGCAACGGTACCAGCTTGCGCAAGTTTTCGGTATTTCACCACGAAACTAGTCAAACCCAACTTAATCACATCAACCAATCATCTATTCAATATTCAATTAATCATTAAATTTCCATTAATAAATAACAACTCAGGAGTCTAACCCAAAACTTGTTCCTCTCCCCAATTCACTATTTTCCACTATATATCATTACACCATCAATAAGCATAATTATTCATAACCATACCACTTATTGATTTTCAATTGGATTCACAAGTTCTATTATTTAATTTTCATATTCATTCCATTTTTTCAATTTGAACAACATTGATGTCAAATACAAACTAATAAGATTTCTTTCATTATTTAATTCCATTTTTTTGCCCAAACCAATTCTCATATTCATACAACCCAAATTTCTTAGCAATAAAGTATCGATTCATCCAATTAAAAGTGTAGGTTCAATAGTAAACTCAGAATTCATCACATCTTGAAGCCCAAGTAATTATTCAAAAATTCTATATTTAATATTTTGCTCAACTATAAAGAATCAATTCACATTTGAAAATCATGATTTAGCAAAAGATTTGTCACTATTCTCCCTAGGTTTTCATTTAAAAGTAAGGTTACTCGTCAATCTGAAATAAGCAACTGATATTTCTCCAACAACTCACAAAGGTTCCAATTCAACCACACTATCAAATTATCCTAAGATCCTTCATCCATTCATGAATTAAAACTAAGTGTACAACTCAAGTTCACAAACGAATTAAAGTCTAACGGATTAATCTACACATTGAACATATTACCAAGTTTCATAGCCTCAATTGCACTTTAGTTAACCCAATTTCACTACAGAGTTCTAACCTCATAACATTAAGTTATTCAATTCAAGAATTTATAGCAAATCTTCATTTCTCAACTTAAAAAGTAAGGGTATCATCAAATTTGTATGAAATCAACACAAATCAATGCAATTCACCTAAGTTAGTCTAGATCCTACCTTTAGTGCCGAAATATCTCAGATTTTACTCAAACTTCCCAGCTTAGGGTTTCGGCCTTCAGGGAGTTTTGCTCTTTAAGGCTTCAAATCAAGATCCTTGTTGTGTGACCTGTAATCTCACCCGTGTACCCATCAATTTGATGTCCAAGAATCGAAGAAGACATAACGAATCAGAGGAGAGGAGAAAAGAAATCCGGCGAAAAAAGAAAACAGGGGTTTGTCGCCGTAATTAGGATTGATATTTGGGTCTTGATTTGTTGATTTCATGCATTAATCCACTCATATTTGACAGTGAAGGAGGAAGAAGCTTAGGTGGACAAAGGAGCTGTAAAGGAGAAGAGGAAGAAGCTGCGACGACAGAAGAGCTGCGGCGAAGACTACCGCGGCGAGGAAGAGAAAAAAGGGGAGGCACAATTTAGGGAGGGGGACTTGGTCTCTCCCATGTTTATGGCTCCAACTCCTTTCCTTCTAGATACCACTAGATGATCCCAATTTAGCTCCCATGTTTATGGCTCCAACTCCTTTCCTTCTAGATACCACTAGATGATCCCAATTTAGCTTACTTACCCATGAAAACGAAGGAAAGAAATTAGAAGAAGGTGAAGTGAGATGGTGGCACCGGCGGTTTGGGGCTCTTTTTGATTTCCTAATTTCGTTTCCTCTAGATGATCACCAATTTAACATTCCCCTGGATGGAATCAAGGATAAAGAGAATAAGGAGAACAAACCGAACAAGGGGGGCTGCGTCGGGTTGGAGGGGTTTGCCGCGGCTTCCAGGGAAATTCTTGGGACTCATTTGGGCCTTGTTTGCTTGTTACCTGATTCTCTTGACCTTTCGAGAACTCTCTAGAGCTCTAACTTAGCTAATCCCCCTAACTAATGGCCCCTAACTAATGGCCCCGTTGGAAAAAGACAAACGAGAAAAGA
>JAULJZ010166438.1:0-25374 GCA_032270985.1 Heliamphora pulchella | reverse complement strand
TAAAGTAGATGTGTTATTCATTTCAGTTAGTTGCAGTGTAGGAGAGATAAGAGATACAACATACAGATTATCCACCAATGTACTAGAACAAATAAAATATTTATTTTTCTTCACAATGACAAAGTCACTAAAATGAACAGAATATTTATCTTTTATTAAACTCGAGACTAAAATTAAATTTTTTCTAATTGAAGATACATAAAGACAATCTTTTTGAAGTAGTATCCTATCTCTACTAAAACTGAGAGTGACATCTCCTACTACAACTGCTGCCACCCTTCTATTATTGCCCATGTGCAGGCAGATTTTTCTATCACTAAGCTGTCTGGTTTCTTGGAACCCCTGCAAAGAATTGCAGACATGATTAGTGGCTCCCGTATCTACACACCAGGTGCCAGTAGATAACACCGTTAAACATGTTTTAACAACCAGTGAACAGAAATTATCTTGTTTGTTTTGATTACTGAGAAAAATCGAACACTATTTTTTCCAATGCACAAACTGGTTACAGTGATAGCACTTGCCTCTCAGCTTCTTCACACCAACTTTTGGTCCCTTAACTGCTTTTAGACTCATGTTTTCCTTTGTCTGAACCTTTTTCTTCTTCTTATTTTTCGACTTAGAGGAAGAATCATTCTCAGCCACATACATAGAACCCGGCTTCCTAAGAACACCCTCGGCTGCTTGAAGTTTCTTAAGAAGTTCTGCCAGTGAGTAGCTGAGCTTATTCATAGAATAGTTCGGACATAATTGCTTAAAACTTTCAGATAGTGACTGGAGTATGATATCGACCTGGGTTTTTCTGTCAATTTCAGCTCCAAGGATCTCCAGTTCATTCAGAAAACTGATCATATTTAGAACTTGATCCCCAACTCATGTACCTTCAGCCATGTTTGCATTAATTAGAGATCTCATGGCCACCTGCCTAGCAGCACGATTTTGATCTTTAAACATTTTTTTGAGGTTCATCATCATGTCATAGGCATTGGGCATAGACTGATACTGATGCTTCAAAACATTTAACTTTGAAGCTAAAATATAATAGCGAGCCATCTGATCAGCTTTTTGCCACTTCTGATGGGCTTGAGTTTCCTTTTCGATAGTCCTCTCATCAGGTATTGGTGGACATATCTCAGTTAAAACAAACTTATAATCCTCAGCAGTTAATACAATGTCCAAATTCCGTTTTCAATCAACATAATTCGGTCCTGTAAGTTTGTTTTCTTTAAAAATAGAAGCGAGTGGGTTGAAAGCAATTTTAATCATGATATTCATATAATTAATATACCGTTAATTATGACGAGTAAAACTTTAAATTCATTTTAGTTTGGTTCCCTCTACTATTTTAAAATTAATTTGCTAGCAACCTGGTAACATGAGAATAGCATACCTCGATGGGAGGACGTCTACTATTCTTCATAAGACTAGACAGGTCAATTCCTTTTAATTTTACTATCTTGGCAACTGACCATGCCAAGTAAAATTAAATAGCTGACATAGCTTTGGTATAATATATAATAGCAGTGGGTTAGATAAAGAGGATACTATTATATACAGATAAGTGTTAACCATTACCTAATCCCAAATCAATCGCTTTGTAATGAACCCTTCAGATGGAGAAGTGATCCACACTAATAATTATCCAGAATTATCCCTAAAGGAGGTTTGTACTGGTGATACCGCAATTAATCTGTCCGATAGGGAGCAAGGCCTTACCGCCAACTTGCAGGGTTTAATTGCATCACCTACAAACTGGTGATGGAGACTGCGAAATTTACCTGTGAATAAATTTCTTCTCCCACTTAGATTTTTAAAATATTTTTTAGGGTTATAAAAATCCGTTTAATTAAAATAAATTTATTAATTTCGAAAGCCACATGATCTGCAAGAATCAAACATCTTTCTGTGTATACGATTCCAAAGATTCTGATTTATCAAACCATCTTTTCGTGTTTAAATGCGTAACAAATAAAATTTAATAAATACATAGTTTTTCCTTTAGCTTTTCAGCTAAGGTAGTGATTAAAAGTATTTATTTATTTTATTTATCGTTCCATATTTTTTAAAAATTAATAATTTATTTTGATTAAATATTTTTTCATTTAATTAATACAAAATTCGGAATTAATTCTTACATTTTTTTAAGATATCCGATTTAAAAAAAACATCTTAAACGTGATATTTTGTAAAAAATAAAATATCTAAAATTTTTCATTTAATTAAAATTAATTAATTAAAAAAACTAAATTTTATTTTTTATTACAAAATATTTTAATTAAAACTGATTTTTCAAATTAATTAAATTAACAGGATAAATGAAATAGATATTTATTATTCACGCAGTTAATATAAAAATAAATAAATACAAGATAAATATATTCCAATTTTATGATCCATCTGAAACTCTAAAGAGTTTTAATCTCCTGTTAAAAGATAAACTTCCAGTCTTTAAGTTGCTACAGAAAGCTGCTTGTTTTTGTTAGAATCGAATAAAAATTTATCTTCTCGCAACACATCTCGATCATAACAATTAAAAAACAGTCAGTGCCACCTCATTGTTTGGAAACCAGCGTCATCGCTTAAAAAAAACGCTGCTCCTGTTGGCCTATTTGGAATCCGGCGTTGCTTGCTGAGTTGGAAAACCACTGTTTTGTTTGAAATCGACGCTATTTTAATCATCCATCCATGAGGGCACCGAAATTGTTTGCTGCGTTTGATGGAAAATTGCTGAAGTGGATTTGCGGCGCTACTGTTGGAATACTGCACTGTTTTCTTTCACCGTTTATGCTGTGTGCTTAGAAACTAGCGCTGTGGCCTGTTGTGAAACTGACGACTCTTTGGAAATCACTGCTTTGTTGCTTCAAAGTTGCCGCAGCCTTAGGTTGCGTTTGGCCCCCCCTTTTTTTATTATTTTATTTTACAAAAACAATGTTCAATCAATGCACGTCCATGACTCCCAAATCCCAAGATCAATGTGTCGTCGTCGTGTGTTCTTCTAGTTTCTTTCCTTTTTATTTTATTTTATTTTGATTACATAAAATAAAAAAAATTAGAAACTAAAAAATAATAATTTGTACATTGATCCTATGCCTCTGTAGAGTTCACAATCAATCTACCATGATCAACTCTCGTTGTTAAAAAAATATAATAATCATTTATTCAAACCATTCATTCAAATATGAAAAAAATAATAATCATAAAACCTAGATTAGAACGCCTGCAAAACAAAGTTAGCAACAGTTCTAAAACTACCCGTCCCCGATAACCGTAAACAAAAAACAAAACGGTTCTGATACTAATTGTTGGAGGAAAAACTACCAAGATCATTGTTTTTGCAAACGATTTTCGATAAAAAATTAACTGGACGGGTAAACGCCAAAACGGGCTCTAAATAAAACTTTTGACGACGAACGATCAAAATAAAACTCGTGCAACCAAAGTTAATTTAGAAGAATATATTTTGTCGATCGATTCTTCAACTACGACTTGATTCCGAGTTGAAGCTCATGTCAGGTTTTCTACTATATTTCCTTACGCGATTCTCGAACGTAGTGTGGGCTATGGACTATTGAGAACTCGTACCGGCAGAACCCAGATATCTTTTATCTTGAAAGATAAGTTATGATATGATATAAAACTGGTTCAGTCCACCCGCATATATATAGGGTTACAGCAGGGACCTAGGGAGTAATTATGAGTAAGACTTCTAGTGGAATACAGACACCTACCAGCGGTTTCTACAATTATGAAAAGATAGCAGCGATTTCTGCAATTTTTATAAAATACTGAATTATAGTTTACACCACTAAAGAACTATAATTGCACTATGACCCATAATCTCAAGACCATATAGCATTGAGCTCTTGTTATTAAATGTTTACAATTTCTCTCCACATAAAGATTCTCGATACCTGCCATAAATTTAATTACTGACAATTTAATTTAATTGGCATCTTGATATTCCTTAAGCCCTTTTGCTTAACTTATTTGACCGTCGGATAATCAAATCTACCTGTAAGGTTTGGCCCGGTCAAAACTTATAAGCTTCCTTAAGGGGGTATCGTCAATCTAAATCTTTCGGGACGTGAATTCTGTCAATAATTAATATTCGTCATATAAATAATACCGTTATCCAACTCATTGGGAATATAGACCCATAAAAGATCGCACCTTCTAATGAATCAAAACAACGAATATTAAATATACGCAAATCAATAATCATTTCAGGATTAAGAGGATAAGCATTATTCATAATAACTTTGGGGTGTGAATTAATTTATATAGTAAGTATAAAATTAATTATCTCAAATGTCCCATTCAATACACACAAAGTGTACAAGTACAGAGAATCGAAACAATAGATGACGCTATTATCTGTTCCCCGTAACCAAGACAGGTTTACTAAAACTCTATACTACAGTCGTACGGATGGTATGTCAATTTTCATCTAAACTGTGAATATAAAATTTATATTCTATAAGAACCTAAAATCTGATCTTCTGTGTGCAAGCCGTACTCTACACACCAGATTAAATACTATACAGAATATCGGACATCCATGCATAACATTAAGAAATGATATACATATATTGCTGATAAAGATTCTCATAAAATAAAAAATTAATTTTATTAAAAAAAATAATAAAATTAAATACTAAAATATAATTTTTAGTATACCAACCATAACAGCTATCCCCTTAAGAAAGTTTATAAGTTTTGACCGGACCAAACCTTGTAGGTGGATTTAATTATTCGACTGCTAAATATATTAAGCGGAAGGGCTTAAAAATTTTTAAAGATGCCAATTAAAGTAAATTATTAGTAATTAAATTTAATTGACAGGTATCAAAAATCTTAACGTGGAAAGATGAGTTAACCATTTAATAATAAGAGTTCAATGCAACTAGGTCTTGAGATTATGGTTAAAAGTGCAGTTACAGTTTTTTAGTGGTATGGATTGTAATTTAGTGTTTTATGAAAATTACTGAAATCGCTGCAAAGTTTTTATAATTACAAAAACCGTTGGGAGGTTTGCATATTTATAGAAACCGCTGGAAGGGTATCTGAGTCACATTAGAAGTCTATGTCATAATTACTCCATAAGTCCCTATTATAGCCTATAATTATGCGGATAGGCTGAACGAAATTTATAAATTGTCTTTCAAAACTAAGATTGTTCAGGTTCTGCCAGTACCAGTTCAAGAAAGATCGTAGCCCACACTATATTAGGGAATCGTATCAGGATTACTTCAACTCGGAGAATCAAAGTTTGTAGTTAAAGAAACAACCGAAAGGTATTCATCTAAACTAACTGCGGTGGCACGAATTTTTATTTTGATCGTTCGACATCAATTTTTTTTATCTAGAGCCTTTGTCGACGATTGCCCGTCTAGTTTATATTTTTCAAAAAATCATATACAAATCAATGATCTTGACAGTTTGCCTCCAACAATTGGTATCAGAGCTGTTTTGATTATGTTTACGGCTAATTGAGGGGCCAAGTAGATTTGGAATTATGCTAACTTTGTTTTGCAGGAGTTCTAATCCCAGTTTTATGATCGTTATTATATTCATGTTTGATTAAATGTGTGGATGATGATTATAATATAATTTTTAATAACGAGGGTTGAACGTGATAGTTTTAGGTATTTTAGATCGATTGTGAACCTTTGTAAAAAATTTTATTTATTTTTAAATATTATTTATAATATTTAAGAACATGTTTGAATATCCAAAAATACAAAGAACATGAGGCGGTATAATCGACGGCATCAGCAGAGGTTTCGGGTGGTTTGGGCCACGGATCGCGGTGGTTTTTCCATGGTTTTGCAACAATATTTTTTGGTAAGTTTCTACAGGTTTTATGCATTAAAAAACTGCAGCAAAACAGCCTTAAAATCCAGCAAAAATGGCTGGAAAAACAGCCACCGGCGACGGTGCAAGCAAGCGATTTTCGGGACTATTTTTGGCGAGTTTTTGCAATGGTTTCAGGGAAAGTTTTGAGTAATTTTTTGGGAAAAAACAGCAATAAAACCGGGCTTAAAAACAGTCCAAAATAGTGGTAAAAAAGCAACAAAAGGGGGCAGAACAAATGGCTGAAGCGGCGGCGGTGGGCAACGGCACTGGGGCTATTTCGTGGCTATTTTTCAAGACTTTTCAAGACTATTTTGAGGCGATCTTCTGGGCTTCATGTGTCTATATATCAGTGCTAAAAACAGCAGGAAACGGGATTCGAAACAACCACAGAACAAGGGAGAAACAGGCAGTGACGGCGGTAGCACTGTGTGGCAGCAGGATAGCCCTTTCTAGGCCTTTCGAAAGCCATTTTGGGGCTGTTTTGGATTTGATGACAGAAAAATACTATATTTCGCAAGCTATTTTTCAAAAAAGCTAGGGGGGAAACAGATGTCAGAGGAGGCGATAAAAACCGCGAGAAGCGGCGGTGTGCGACGACGCTGGCATGGTCAGCGGTGGTGGTTGTCCTGATCGATTGTTTTGATATGTTCGGGACTCAGATAGTGTTGTATTTGTATAACACTATGTTTCAAAGAATCTTGACACGACTTGGATGCTAGAAGTTGATTCTGATAAGGATTGAAAGATAAAGAGTTAATTTTTGAACAGGAAACTGAAACTCAAAAGAGTTTTTATTTGATTATAAAACTGGGATACGTATATATCTTGCATTTATATTTATTTAAACTGCGTGGATGATATATATATCTATTTTATATTTCTTATTTAATTTAACTAATTCGAAAAAATTATGTTTTAATTAATATTTTGTAAAGAAAAATTAAATTAAATTTTTTTAATTAAAAGTTTTTAATTAAATGAAAAAATTTTAGATATTTTATTTTTTTTACAAAATAACACGTTTAAGATATTTTTAATAAATTGGATATCTTGAAAAACGTAAAAATTAATTTCAAATTTTGGATTTATTAAATAAAAAAATATTTAATTCTAATAAATTATTATTTTTAAAAAAATATATAACGTAAAAAATAAAATATTTAAATGCCTTTATTCAATACCTTAGCTGCAAAGCAAAGGAAAAACTGTGTATTCATCGGTAATTTTATTTGTTACACATTAAAACACGGAAAGATGGTTTGTCAAACCGAAATATTTTGAATCGTGTGTACGAAAAGATATTTTGAAATCTTTCGTATCGTGTGATTTTCGAAATTAATAAATTTATTTTAATTAAATAGATTTTTATAACCCTAATTTTTTTTTTAAAATCTAAGTGGGAAAGAAAATTTATTCACAGATAAATTCTGCAATCTCCATCATCAGTTCGTAGATAATGTAATTAATTCTACGTGTTGATAGTAAAGCCTTCCTCCCCATCAAACATAATTAATTGTGGTATCTCTGGTACGAACTTCTTTTAGGAATAATTATGAATAATTATTAGTGTGGATCATATCTCCATTTGAAGGGTTTATTGTGAAATAATTAATTTGGGATTAGGCGGTGGTTAATACTTAGCTGTAAATAATAGTATCCTCTCTATCTGAGTCACTGCTATTATTTATTGGACCGAAACTATGTCAGCTATTTAATTTTACTTGGCATGGTCTGTTGCCTAGATAGTAAAATTATAATGAATTGGTCTGTCTAGAAAAATGATGGATAGTATACGTCTTCCTATTGAGGCATGCTATTCACTGGCTACCGGGCTGCTGGCGATTTTTTTAAATGGTAGAGAAAACTAATTTAAAAATAAATTCAAAGTTTTTGCTTGTTGTAATTAACGCTTATTTTAATTATGTGATTCTCAGGATTAAATGGATTTAAATTCACTCGCGACCAAATTCAAAGAAAACAAATTAACGGGACCAAACTATGTAGATTGAAAAAAGAACTTGGATATTATCTTAACTACTGAGGACTATAAGCTTGTATTATTTGAGATTTGTCCAGTAACACCTGATGAGGAGGCGACCGAACAGGATATCTAGGCTTATCAGAAGTGGCAGAAAGCTGATCAGATGGTTCGCTGTTACATTTTGGCTTTCATGTCAAATGTATTCCAGCATTAGCCTATGCCCAGTGCCTATGACATGATTATGAATCTCAAAGAAATGTTTGGGGATCAAAATCGTGCTATTAGGCAGGTGGCCATGAAATCTATGATGAATATACCCATGGCTAAAGGCACACTAGTTAGGGATCATGTTCTAAAGATGATCAGTCTTCTGAATGCACTAGAGATCCTAGGAGCTGAGATTGATGGGAAAACCTAGGTCGATATCATACTCCAGTCACTACCTGATAGCTTTAAGTAGTTCTGTCAGAATTATTCCATGAATAAGCTCAGCTTTTTGTTAGCAGAACTTCTTAAAGAACTTCAAGCAGCCAAGGGTGTTCTTAGGATTCCATATACTATGCATGTTGCTGAAAAAGGTTCTTCCTCTAAATCGAAAGATTAAAAAAAAAAGGTTTAGAAACAGGGAGGCATAGGGCCAAAAGCAGCTAAGGGGTCAAAAGCTGGTGTGAAGAAGCCAAAAGGCAAGTGCTATCACGGTAACCAATTTGGGTATTTGAAAAAGCAGTGCCCAATTTTTCTTAGTAAGTAGAACAAATAAGGTAATTTCTGTTTACTAGTTGTTGAAATATATTTACCAGTGTTATCTACTGGTACCTGGTATGTAGATAATTTTTGTTTTCTAGATAACTAGGCAGCTCAGTGATGAAAAAATTTATCTACATATGGGCAATAATGCAAGGATGGAAGCAGTTGCAGAAGGAGATGTCACTCTCAGCTTTAGTAGAGATAGAATTTTAATTTTAAAAAGATTGTCTTTATGTATCTTCTTTTAATTTTGATTTTTAATTTAATAAAGGACAAATATTCTGTTTATTTTAATAACTCTGTGGTTAATAAGAAAAATAAAAATTTATTTGTTCTGGTACATTGGTGGATGATCTGTATGTTATATCTCCTATATTTCCTACACTACAACTAACTAAACTGAATAACACATCTAATTTACCATATAAGAGAAGGATCCTTCTTCAATGAACCAAATGTTTCTTTGGCACTTACACTTGGGTCATATTAATCTAAAAAAGCTTAATAGACTGGTAGAAAATGGACCTTTGAGTTCATTTGAAGTGGAGAAACTTTCAGTCTGTGAGTTCTGCTTAGAGGGTAAGATGACCGAGAGACCCTTCTTTGCCAAAAGCTATAGAACTAAAGAACAGTTAGAATTGGTTCACTCTGATGTGTGTGGTCCTATGACTATCTAGGTTAGAGGTGGCTTTAAGTACTTCATCAATTTCATTGATGACTACTCAAGGTATAGATACATTTACCTGATACACCGTAAGTCTGAATGCTTTGAGAAATTCAAAAAATTTAAGAGGGCAGTGGAGAAGCATTTCGGTAAAAGTATCAAATCACTATGATCCGACCGTGGTGCGAAGTACCTCTTTGGAGAGTTTAGGGATTACTTATCGTCAAAGGAGATTACATCCAAGTTGACTACACCGAGCTCCACAGTAGAATGGTGTAGCAGAAAGAAGGAATATGACTCTTATGGAGATGGTAAGGTTGATGATGAGTTATTCGGAATTGTCCAATTCGTTTTAGAGACTTGCATTAGAAACAGCGGCTTATATTCTGAACATGGTACTTTCTAAGTTTGTACTTTCTACTCCCATAGAATTGTGAACTTGGCATAAGCCTAGTCTGAGACACATTTGGATCTGGGGGTGTCCAACACATGTGCTGAAAGGGAATGCAGGTAAGTTGAAATCGAGAACAAAAGTTTGTTTCTTTATCGGGTATCCCAAGTGAGTGAAGGGTGGTTTATTTTATAATCCTAAGGATCAAAAGGTCATTGTTAGTACCAATGCCCAATTCTTAGAAGAGGATTATATTTTGAACCATAAGCCCAAAAGTAAAATCGTTCTAGAAGAATTAAGAGGAAATACCAGTAGAACGGAAGAGGAACCACAAGTTACTGATATCCCTTTGCCTCATCGTAGTAGGAGAATTATCGGAACAGGTGCAGATCTTAAACCAGATCAGAGTGCTACCATTAACATTCCAGATGAGCATGTGGATAATGGTGCACAGGGTTGAGATTCTGCACAACGCGTTACTGCTAGTATACAGATGCAGGTAGTGCCTCGTCGTAGTGGGAGAGTTGTTCATCAACCCGATCGGTATATGTTCTTAGGAGAGTCTTTTGACAGAATTCTAGTGGAATTAGATTTCGAATCCTGTAACTACAACAAAGCACTCTAAGACAAAGATGTAGATCTTTGGTAAAAGACTGTGAATTCAGAGATAGAATCTATGTATTTCAATTAGGTATGGAAACTTGTAGAACCACCTAAAGGGATAAAACTCATCGAATGTAAGTGGATCTACAAGAGGAAGAGAGGAGCAGACGGAAAGATTGAGACCTTCAAAGCTAGGATTGTTGCAAAAGGGTTCATTCAGAAAGAAGGGAATGATTATGAGGAAACCTTTTTGCCAGTAGCCATGCTTAAATCTATCCAGATTCTCTTATCCATTGTGGCTCATTTTGATTATGAAGTTTGGAAAATGGATGTCAAGACAGTTTTTCTTCACCAAAGTCTTGACTAGTGTATCTATATGGTACAACCAAACAGTTTTATAGAAAAGGGCCAGGAGCACATGTTATGTAAGTTTAAGAGATTTATTTATAGATTGAAGCAGGCATTGAGGTCTTGGAATACTCGGTTTGATAATCCATGAAGTCTTATGATTTTGATTAAAGCCTAGATGAGTACTGTGTGCACAAGAAGCGTGACAGAAGCATGACAGAAGCGTGGCTGTCTTTCTAGTACTTTATGTAGACGATATCTTGTTCATAAAAAACGAAGTGGGGGGTGTTATCTTCAGTTAAAAGTATGGTTATTTGGGCAATTCGATATGAATAACTTAAAAAAAGCCAGTCACATCATTGGGATCAAGCTTTTGCAAGATCAAAAACAAATGATGTTGGGGTTATCACAAGCAAAGTATATCGATGACATCCTTGCTCATTTTAGTATGCAGGATTCTAAGAAAGGGTTTTTCCTTTTTAGGCATGAAATCACTCTATCCAAGGATTGGTGTCCTAAGACACTTGATGAGATAGAAAAGATGAAGGCGGTTTCTTATGCTTCAGCAGTAAGAAGCCAAATGTATGCTATGCTTAGTACTATATCTAACATCTGCTTTGCCGTTAGCATAGTTAACAAATATCAGTCTAATATAGGGCAAGAGCATTGAATTGCGGTAAAGAATATAATCAAGTACTTAAAAAGGGCTAGAGATTATATGTTGGTTTGCCAGGCAGATAGTCTAGTACTTTTAGGGTACACAGACATAGATTTTCAATCAGATAAAGATTCTTGTAAGTCTACTTCAAGATATGTGTTTACCCTGGGAGGTGGAGCTATTAGTTAGAGGAGTACCAAGCAGTCCTACATTGTTGATTCCACTATGGAGACCGAGTACATAGTAGCTTCTGAAGTAGCCAAAGAGGTCGTTCGGCTTAGGAACTTCCTGTTGGATCTAGATGTGGTGCCTTCAGTTCAGTCGGCTATTACACTCTATTGTGATAATAGCAGCGCAGTTGCAAACTCGAAGTAGCTAAGATTCCACAAGAAAGGAAAGCACATTGAGCGTAAGTATCACCTAATACGAGAAATTGTACAGATAGGTGATATTGCAGTGACCAAGATTACATTAGGAGATAACCTTGCATATCCTTTTACAAAGAGCCTACCGGCTATGATTTTTGACAGTCATGTAGAGGGCATGGGAGTCAGATGTATGGCAGCATAGTTTTGAGTATAAGTGGGAGATTGTCAGGGTTGTATACTAAAAATCATGAATTTTGTTGGTTTTAGTATTTAATTTTATTTTTAATAAAATTATTTTTTTTCTATTTTATGAGAATTTTAATGAGTAATGAATGCAATATCATTTTTTTAATGTTATGCATGGTTGTCTTTTATTCTGTACAGTATTTAATCTGATGTGTAGAGTTTGGCTTACACACAGAAGACGAGATTATGGATTCTTGCAGAATATTAGTTTTTGTTCACAGTTTCGATAGAATTGGACAAACTATCGGTACGACTGTAGTACAGAGTTTTAGCTGACCTATCTTGGTTACGGGGAATAGGTAATAGCGTCGTCTATTGTTCCGACTTACTGTGCTATAACACTTGATGTGTATTAAACAAGACCACATTGGGGTAATTAATTTTATATTGACTATATAAATTAATTTACACTTCAAAATTATTGTGAGTGCTTATGCTATTAATTCTGAAATAATTATTATTTGCATGTATTTAATAATTGTTATTTTGATTCATTAGAGGGTGCGATCTTTTGTGGGTTTATAATTCCGGTGTGTTGGATAGCGGTATTAATTATATGGTGAATATTAATTATTGACAAAAATCACATCCTGATTGTTCGGAATTTACGATACCTCCTTAAGAAAACTTATAAATTTTGACCGGACTAAACCCTGTAGGTGGATTTAATTATCCGGTAGTCAAATAAGTTAAGCAGAAGGGCTTAAAGAATTTTAAAGATGCTGATTAAATTAAATTGTCAGTAATTAAATTTAATTGGCGGGTATCGAGAATCTTAACGTGGAGAGATGAGTTAAACATTTAATAATATGAGTTCAATGCAATTAGGTCTTGAGATTATGGCTAGAAGTGCAGTTACAGTTCTTTAGTGGTATGAACTGTAATTTAGTGTTTTATAAAGGTTTTTATAATTACAAAAATCGCTAAGAGATTTTCATATTTGCAGAAACTGCTGGAATGGTATTTGGATCACACTAGAAATCTTTGTTATAATTACTCTACAAGTCCCTACTGTAGCCTATAAATATGTGGGTAGGCTGAACTAAATTCATAAGTTGTCTTTCATGACTAAGGTTGTCCAGGTTCTGCCAGTATTAGTTCTCGAAGGATCGCAACTCACACTACATTCGGGAATCGCATCGGGAATACAGTAAAAGGTCTATTTGGAGCTTCAACTAAGAGAATCAAAATTCATAGTTGAAGAAACGATTGAAAGGTATTCATCTAAACTAACTATAGTGGCACGAGTTTTTATTTTGATCGTTTGACATTAAAATTTTTTTATCTCTTGCCTGTTTCGGCGATTGTCCGTCTAGTTTATATTTTTGTAAAATCGTATTCAAATCAATGATCTTGGTAGTTTGTCTCCAACACGGAGGACCGAGAAAAGACTATCTTTATGACACCTTAGGGTACCTATTGTTATAGGGTTATGCCGTTCAGACTGAAAAATGCGAGAGCAACCTACCAAAGGACTACAAACCACGTTGCTGCACGACATGATGCACAAGGAGGTGGAAGTGTACATAGACAACATGATCGTGAAGTCTGAGACTAGAGAGGGGCACACCATGGCATTGAGGAAATTCTTTGAATGGATAAGAAGGTACATGATGCGCTTGAACCCGTAGAAATGTGCTTTTGGAGTTACGACAAGAAAGATGCTCGAATTTATGATCACATAGCGAGGCATGGAAGTTGACCCATCGAAGATCAAGTCAATCCTTAAAATATCTCCCCGAAGACCAAGAAGGATGTAAGGAGTTTTCTGGAAAAGGTTTAGTTCATCAATTGATTCATTGCCAAGCTAACCACTACCGGCGAACCTCCATTCCGACTCTTGAAGAAGGGGACCAAGTGTTAGTGGGATTAGCAGTGTCAAGACGCTTTCGATGCCATACGATAGTACCTACAAAACCCTCTAGTTCTATCACCACCGAAACTTGGTAATCCTTTGATACTGTATCTATCAGTGACTAAATCAACGATGGGGTTTATGCTCGCTCAAGAAGATGAAGCTACGGTAGAAAGAGCTATCTACCACTTAAGTAAGAAGATGACTAATTGTGAATGTCGGTATACGCCTTTGGAAAAGACTAGTTGGGCGCTAGTTTGGGCATCCAGGAAGCTACGCCATTATATGCTAGCATACCGAGTTGTTCTGATCTCAAGAATGGACTCACTCAAATACCTTTTTGAAAAGCCAGCATTGACAGGAAAGTTAACTCATTGGTTGCTAATGTTAGCTGAATTCGACTTACAAAATGTTATGAGAAAGTCAGTAAAAGGGAGAGCCATTGCAGAATTTCTGGCCATCCATCCCATTATAGGAGAAGAACAACCCGAATTTGAGTTCCCCGATGAACAAGTATTGAAGATCGAGAAGGATATGTGGACCTTGTATTTCGATGGAGCTTCGAACCAATATGGATATGGGATAGGGATACTCCTTATCACCCCTGCTGATTCCCACATCCCGTTGGCTTATAAGTTAAGTTTTGAGGTTACTAATAATCATGCCGAATACGAAGCTTGTTTAGTCGGATTAGAAGCAGCCTTGTAACTAGGGGCACGGAAGTTAGAAGTTATAGGGGGCTCCGCTTTGGTCGTCTCTCAAGCAAAAGAAGAATGAAAGGTTAAAGAGAAGAAGTTGATCCAGTATCACCGAGAGCTCGAAATGATAATTTCCAGCTTTGAAAGTGTGGTATTCACTTACATCTCGAGGTTACAGAATAAATTCGCTGACGCATTGGCTACTCTGGCATCAATGATAGACATACTGTCCGGAGTAAGGATGAGACCCTTGGAGATTCAGCAAAGAGATACACCTGCAATTAATAATATTTTTGCTATCCGAGAAGTCAACGATGGACTACTCTGGTACCACGGCATTTGGAACTTCATTGAGAAAGGAGAGTATCTTGGTCGAGCTAGCAAAAAGGATCAAAGAGCTATCAAGAGACTTGTTGTGCAGTTAATGATCTATAAAGGAAAACTGTATAAGAGAGGATATCTGAGGGTTAATAAGCTTTGTGTTAACACATAAGAGAGACACGAGTTGATGAAAGAGGTTTACAAAGGAGTTTGTGGGCCTCACATGAATGGAATGATGCTGGCTAAAAAGATCCCGTGCCAAGGATACTTTTGGATGACAATGGAGACGGACTGTCACCAGCTTGTTCGGAGATACCGAAAATGCTAAGTTCATGCGAACCTCATGTATGTGCCGCCATCTCAGCTCTATAATATGACGTCACCTTGGCCGTTCTCAGTTTGGGAAATTGACGTGATAGAAAAGATCACACCCATGGGATCGAATGGACACGAGTTTATTCTCGTAGCAATTGACTACTTCACGAAGTGGGTCGAGACTGCCTCTTACTATGTTCTGAAGGTCTCTCAAGTAACCAGGTTCATCAAGGAGAATCTTATCTGTTGATACGGCGTTTCGCACTAGATTATTTCTGACAATGGTTCTCATTTCCAAGGAGAAGTTTTAGATCTTTTAGAGGAGTATCAAATTGTCAGTCATAAGTCTTCTCCGTATAGACCACAAACCAAAGGAGTCGAGGAAGCCACTAACAAGGATGTGAAGAAGATTCTACAAAAGATGATAGAGATAAGTAAGGATTGGCCGAAAAAGTTACTATTTGTACTTTGGGGATATCAAACATCGATCAGGACTTTTACCGGAGCGACATCATATGCGTTGGTCTATGGAATGGAAGCCATTTTACCCATAGAGTTGGAGATTATGTCTTTAAGGATAATGGCTGAAAGTAGTATTCTCGAGTCAGATTGGCAGTGAGACAGATTTGAGGAACTGCCCCTGTTTGATGAAAGAAGACTAAGGGCGTTGTTTCACATCTAAGGGTATCAAATAAGGATAGCTCGACCATTCAATAAAAAAGTCAAGACTCAAAAATTGAAAGAAGGTGACTTAGTCCTTAAAGAGATCAGAGCTCTGATCTTTGATTCAAGGGGTAAGTTTAAATCGAATTGGGTCGGACCTTATCTCATTAAGACCTTGATGTCAGGAGCCGCTCCTATCCTTATGGATCTGGAAGGAAATATTTTTCCTACACCCATCAACTTACACCAGTTCAAAAAGTTCTACCCCTGAGAGAAGGCCTACAAAAGGAGAGTGCCAATACCCGAGTATAACCCAAGCCTCAAACTACATTATGGTCTGATTCTCCTTCTTTAGGATACGTAGGCAGCTTCTGTTAGAAGTTTAGCCCAAACCTTTGTCTGAAATTTCCCTTTTGTAACCTTGTCCAAGTAGTTGATCAACGTAAAAACTTACTCTAAGTTTCTCTAATAAATTGGTTATAATTGCAATAGCAAAAATTTGAAAGAGCAGTCTTGAAGATCACTAGAACTAAAAGTGGAGAAACTTTCATTGAGAGTTTTTACTAACTTAATTTTAATTCCAAAACGAGAGAGGCTTGCAAGTTTCCATCCAAAAAAGCTAAAAAGAAACGAATAGAATATCGAAATACAGCGAAGAAGAGTTAAGTCTTTCTCCTCTTTGCATCTCCTCCCTGTCTCGCACTGCGCTCTATCTCTGTCCCAGGCCAAACCTTGTAATCTATTGAAGGCAAAACTGCCAAAATCAATGTTTTTGTAAACGATTTAAAAAAATTAACTGGACAGACAAATGTCGAAACGGGCTCTAGATAAAACTATTGATGACGAACGATCAAAATAAAACCCGTGCAACGACGGTTAATTTTAGAAGAATACTTTTTTACCAGTCGAATCTTTAGTTACGATTTGAATCTAAGTTGAAACTTCTGTCAGATCTTCTACCGTATTCCCTTATGCGATTCTTGAACGTAGAGTGGGTTACAATCTATCAAGAATGCGTGCCGACAAAACCTAAACTGCTTTAGTCTTGGAAGATAAGTTATGAAACTGGTTCAGCCTACCGGCATATTCATAGGGCTACAACAGTTGTTAGGGTTAGTATATTGAAAATTATATTTTTAATATTTAATATTATTTTTTAATAAAATTAATTTTTTATTTTATGAGAATCTTTATGAGCAATGTATGCATCATTTCTTTAATGTTATGCATGGATGTCCGATATTTTGTATAGTATTTAATCTGGTGTGTAGAGTACAGTTTGCACACAGAAAATTAGATTTTAGATTCTTGTAGAATATAAGTTTTATATTTACAATTTAGATGGAAATAGACATACCATTGGTACAACTGTAGTACAGAGTTTTAGTAGGTTTGTCTTGGTTACGGGAAACAGATAATAGCGTCATCTATTGTTCCGGCTCTCTGTGTTAGTACACTTTGTGTGTATTGAATGGGATATTTGGGGTAATTAATTTTATACTGACTATATAAAATAATTTACACCCCAATGTTATTATGAATAGTACTTATCCTATTAATCCTGAAATAATTATTGACTTGCGTATATTTAATATACGTTGTTTTGATTCATTAGAGGGTGCGATCTTATATGGGTCTATATTCCTGGTGAGTTGGATATGTTGGAGGCAATACTGCCAAGATCATTATTTTTGTAAACCATTTTCGGTAAAAAATTAACTAGACGGGCAAACGCTGAAACGGGTTTCAGATAAAACTTTTGACGTTGAACTATCAAAATAAAATCGTGTAACCAAAGTTAATTTAGAAGAATACCTTATGCCAATCGATTCTTCAACTACAATTTGATTCCGAGTTGAAACTTCTGTAAGATCTTCTACTGTATTCTCTTATGCGATCCTCGAACATAATGTGGGATACGGACTACCGAGAACTTGTACTGGCAGAACCCAAATATCTTTAGTCTTGAAAGACAAAATATAATATATGATGATATAAAACTGGTTCAGTCTACCCGCATATATATAGGGTTACAGCATGGACTTGGGGAGTAATTATGAGTAAAACTTCTAGTGAAATACAGACACGTACCAGCGATTTCTGTAATTATGGAAAGACGTAGCAGTTTCTGCAATTTTCATAAAATACTGAATTACAGTTCACACCACTAAAAAACTATAATTGTACTCTGACCCATAATCTCAAGACCTTCTTGCATTGAGCTCTTATTATTAAATGCTTACTATTTCTCCCCACGTTAAGATTCTCGAGACTCTCCAATTAAATTTAATTATTGACAATTTAATTTAATCAGCATCTTTAAATTTCTTAAGCCCTTCCGCTTAACTTATTTGACCGTCAGATAATCAAATCCGCCTGCAGAGTTTGGCCCGACCAAAACTTATAAGTTTCTTTAAGGGGGTATCGTCAATTCTGATATATCGGGACATGAATTTCGTCAATAATTAATATTTGCCATATAAATAATATCGCTATCCAATTCACCGGGAATATAGACCCATATAAGTTCGCACCCTCTAATGAATCAAAGTAACGAATATTAAATATACGCAAATTAATAATGATTTCAGGATTAAGAGGATAAGCACTATTCATAATAACCTTGGAGTGTGAATTAATTTATATAGTCAGTGTAAAATTAATTACCCCAAATGTCTCTTTTAATACATACAAAGTATACCAGTATAGATAGTCGGAACAATAGATGATGCTACTATCTGTTCCCTATAACCAAGACATGCCTACTAAAACTCTGTGCTACAGTCGTACCGATGGTATGTCTATTTCCATCTAAACTGTGAACATAAAATTTATATTATGCAAGAACTTAAAATCTGATCTTCTGTGTGTAAGCCGTACTCTACACACCAGATTAAATACTATACAGAATATTAAACATCCATGCATAACAAAGAAATAATATGCATACATTGCTCAAAAAGATTCTCATAAAATGAAAAAAATAATTTTATTAAAATCAAATTAAATACTAAAAACATGATTTTCAGTATACCAACCCTAACAATCTCCCACTTATACTCAAAACTATACTCCCATACATTTGACTCCTATGCCCTCTAAATGACTATCAAAAGTTTTAGCCGGTAAGCTCTTTGTAAAGGGATCTGCAAGGTTGTCTATTGATACAATCTTGGTCATAGCAACATCACCTCTCTGTACAATTTCTCGTATCTGGTGATACTTACGCTCAATGTGCTTACCTTTCTTATGGTCCCTTGGCTCCTTCGAGTTTGCAACCTCTCTACTATTGTCATAGTAAAGTGTAATAGCCGACTGAACTGAAGGTACCACTTCTTAATCCATTAGGAAGTTCCTGAGCCAAACGGATTTCTTGGCTGCTTCAGAAGCTGCCACATACTCGGCCTCTATGGTAGAATCAGCAATGCACGATTGCTTGATACCCCTCTAACTTATAGCTCCATCTCCTAAGGTAAACACATATCCTGAGGAAGACTTACAAAAATCCCTGTCAGACTAAAAATCTGAGTCTGTGTACCCTAAAGGTACTAAACTGTTTGACTGGTAAACCAACATATAATCCTTAGTCTTTTTCAGGTACTTAATTATATTCTTTATCGCAGTCCAATGCTCATACCCTAGGTTAGACTGATATCTGCTAACCATGCCAACGACAAAGCATATGTCAGGTCTAGTGCAAAGCATAGCATACATGAGGCATTCTACTGCCAAAGTATAAGGAACCGCCTTTAACTTTTCTGTCTCATCAGGTGTCTTAAGACACTGATCATTGGATAGAGTGATTCCATGCCTGAAAGGGAGAAACCCTTTCTTGGAATCCTACATACTAAAACGAGCAAGGATATCATCGATATACTTTGCTTGTGATAAGCCCAACATCCTTTGTTTATGATCTTGCACAAATTTGATCCTAAGGATGTGACTGGTTTCTCTCAAGTCCTTTATATCGGACTGCCCAGATAACTATACTTTAACTGTAGATAATGCCCCACATCATTTTCGATGAGCAAGATATCGTCTACATAAAGTACTATGAAGATCACCACGCTTTCGTCATGTTTTTTGTACATACAGGACTCATCCGAACTTTGATAAAAATCATAAGACTTTATACTTGATCAAATCGAGTGTTTTAAGATCTCGATGCCTGCTTAAGTCCATAAATGGATCTCTTAAGCTTACACAACATGTGTTCTTGGCCCTTTCCAATGAACTCGTCTGGGTGAAAATATGTTTTTACGTATTTTGTTTGATCTCCATGATTCATGGATGGGATCTCTTTTATATACATGTATTGTATATCTGTTTTGTTGGTTAGTTTTGAAATGTTCTCCATAGATGTACCGTGACAGTGGATATTTTTGAGTTGGGCTTCCATTACTCCTCGGTGTAAGTCCAAAAATGTGCGCAGCGTAGGTGCACTGTACCTTCGGGTTAGTCCCCATAAATTGAGTATGTGTGGGTGCTTTGTTCCCTTGGGCTCAGGTCCCGTAAATTAAACAGTAGATGCTCTGTACCTTCGGGCTATTCCTGTAAATTGAGTGGTTCGGGTGCCTCCGTGAATGGCGTCGTTGTCGTGACTCCGTATAGAATTTGTCATTACTAAGCCTACGGGTCCAGGGTAATGGATGAGAGTTTATAGTTGTTGCCTTTGTCTATGTGGCAGAGTCGATACATAGGATTACATTTATTGTGTCTCCTCGGCTGCGTGTCTCGAGTTGTGAATGTTGTGGTTTACTATTTTCCCTTAACTGTGGCATGATATCTGTCAGGATTGTATGCATAGTTTTAAGGATGAAAAAAATTGTTGGTTTTTGAGAGAAAAACTTGTGGCTTTTGTGATCGAGTTTGCTCCCACTATATGATTGCATGACCTGTATTACAGTTTACATTCTATTTTTATTGGGTTTCGGTTCACGGTCTGGGATTTTTTTTACTGTAAAATATTTTTTAGGTGAGCACGTAGAGTTGACCTAGTTGTAGAGGTGATGGAAGACTTGTTGTAGTTTTTCTTTTTGAGACATGTACTTATACATGTGAAGCTTGCTTAGGCTGGTTTGTACGCCTTTTGGCGACATGCTTATTCATGTATGAGAATGCATATTTACTGTTTATGAGAGTTGAATTTGAAAAATCTTTTATCCAAATATTGTATTTTTACAATCAACTGTGAAACCTATTTTCCTTAAATAGGTGTTTGGGTGGGCTTTCGTGTGATCCGGATGTTTGGGTCGCGACAAATACCGTTAATTATGATGAGAAAAATTTTAAATTTATTTTAATTTGATTCCCTCTACCATTTTAAAAGAAATTCGCCAGCAGCCTGGTAACCTGAGAATAGCATGCCTCGATGGGAGGACACCTACTATCGATCATAAGACCAGACATGCCAATTTTTTTTAATTTTACTATCTAGACAACTGACCATGCCAAGAAAAATTAAATAGTTGACATAGTTTCGGTTCAGTATATAATAGCAGTGACTCAGATGGAGATGATACTATTATATATAGGTAAGTGTTAACCATCACCTAATCCCAAATCAATCGCTTCGCAATGAACCCTTCAGATGGAGAAGTGATCCACATTAACAATTATCTAGAATTATTACTAAGGAGATTTGTACTGACGATACTGCAATTAATCTATTCGATGGGGAGGAAGGCGTCACTGCCAATATGCAGGGTTTAATTGCATCACCTATAAACTAGTGATGGAGACCACGTGATTTATTTGTAAATAAATTTCTTCTTCGACTTAGATTTTTAAAACATTTTTGAGGGTTCTAAAAAACCATTTAATTAAAATAAATTTATTAATTTAAGAAAATCACACGATCTGAAAGAATCAAATATCTTTCCGTGTACACGATTTCAAAGATTTTGATTTGTCAAATCATATTTTCGTGTTTAAATGTGTAACAAATAAAATTTGATAAATACACAATTTTTTCTTCAGCTTTTTAGCTAAGGTATTGATTAAAGGCATTTATTTATTTTATTTTTTGTTTCATATTTTTTGAAAAATAATAATTTATTTTCATTAAATATTTTTTTATTTAATTAATTCAAAATTTAGAATTAATTTTCACGTTTTTTCAAGATATCTAATTTTATGAAACATCATTTCAAACGTGATATTTTGTAAAAATAAAATATCTAAATTTTTTTTATTTAATTAAAATTAATTAATTAAAAATATTTTTATTTTATTTTTCGTTACAAAATATTTTAATTAAAACTAAAATTTTAAATTAATTAAATTAACAGGATAAATAAAACAAATATGCAATCATTCACACCGTTCATATATATATAAACACGATATGCATATATCCTGATTTTATGATCCAAGTGAAATGCTGAGGCGTTTCAGTCTCCCAAAGAGAATAAGCTATATCAATCCCCGTTCGTCTCTGGTTTTGTGTCGTGATTACATTAGGCTTTCCTGATACTTTTTGATATATCAACATATATCATATCAGTCTTGTATATATCAGAATATACATCTAAACAAGCCCAGGAAAGAGAAAAAATCGCCAACCACCATTGCTTGCCTGCACCGCCCTTGGCTGCCCACTTTAGGCGGCTTCTGCTATTTCATTCGAGTTATGTTTTCGACGAACTTTATACAGAAAGAAAGCTCTCAAAATATAAAATTTTTATCAAAAAATTTGCTCGAAAAGAGCTCAAAAAATGGCAAAAAAAATAGCCCGAACAGCGTGTGCCACACCACTTGCAGCGCCGCCCAAACAGTGCCATGTTTGGGCTTTTTTTAGTGCTTCTTTAGTTCTGATTTTTTCTGAAAAAATAGTTCAAATATCCAGCCACACGTTGCTTCGAAGAACGCCTCGAAAATAGTCCCGAAATAGCCTCCGAACAGCGCCGCTTAGCGCCGTCGCCGCTTCCCTGTGTTCCGCCTGTGCAGTGTTTTTGGCCCAGTTTTTTTAGTTTATGGATAGTTTTTAAGGTTTGTTTTACTGGTATTTTATAACTAAAAAATTTCTCAAAAAATAGTCTAAAAAATGGCCAAAAAAATCATCAAAATCACTGCCAAAGCACCGCCGGTGGTGGTGCTGTTTTGCTGATTTTTTTACTATTTTTGATGTGTTTTTCTGCTATTTTTATTCATAAATACTATAGAAAATTCATCGAAAAAAACCATTTAAAACCATTAAAAATTTACCGCGATCCGTGACCCGTAAAAATTCAAAACCACTGCTGGAGCCACTGCCTGTTCTTTGTATTCTTGGATATATTAACCTGATCTTAAATAATCTAAATAGATATTTTAAAAATAAAAATTAACTATTACATCGATTCTATATCTCAAAGGCTCACATTCGATCTATCACGGTTGACCCCCGTGATTTAAAAAAATAATCATCATTCATACCATTCAATCAAATATGAAAAATAAATGACGATTATAAAATCGGGATTAGAATACCTATAAAACTAAGTTTGCACAATTTTAAAACTATTTGGCCCTGATAATCGTAAACTAAAAATAAAACTGCTCTGATACCAATTGTTGGAGGCAAAACTGCCAAAATCATTGTTTTTGCAAACGATCATCTAAAAAAATTAATTGGACAGACAAACGCCAAAACGGGTTCCAAATAAAACTTTTGATGATGAACGACCAAAATAAAATCAGTACAACCATAGTTAGAAGAACACATTTTTACCGGTCGAATCTTCAACTATGTTTTGAATCCGAGTTGAAGCTCTTGTCAGATCTTCTACTATATTCTCTTATGCGACTCTTGAATGTAGGGTGGGCTAATATCTATCAAGCATGCATATCGGCAAAACTTGAATAGCTTTAGTCTTGAAAGACAAGTTATGAAACTGGTTTAGTCTACCCGCATATTTATAAGGCTACAACAGGACCTGTGGAGTAATTATGAGTAAGATTTCTAGTGGAACATAGACACGTATCAGCGGTTTCCGCAATTAAGCAAACCTCATAGCGGTTTCTGTAATTATGAAAAATTAACAGCGATTTCTATAATTTTCATAAAATACTGAACTACAGTTCACACTACCAAAGAATTATAATTGCACTCTGACCCATAATCTCAAGACTATCTTGTATTGAGCTCCTGTTATTAAATACTTATCATTTCTCTCCACATTAAGATTCTCGATATCTACTAATTAAATTTAATTACTGACAATTTAATTTAATCGGCATCTTGTAATTCCTTAAGTCTTTCTGCTTAAATTGCCGGATAATCAAATCTACCTGTAGAGTTTGGCCCGGTCAAAACTTATAAGTTTTCTTAAGGGGGTATCGTCAATCCCGATCTTTCAGGACGTGAATTCTGTCAATAATTAATATTCACCATATAAATAATACCGCTATCTAACTCACCGAAAAAATAGACTCATATAAGATTGCACCCTCTAATGAATCAAAATAACGAATATTAAATATATGAAAATCAATAATTATTTCAAGATTAAGAGTATAAACACTATTTATAATAACCTTAGAGTGTGAATTAATTTATATAGTTAGTACAAAATTAATTACTCCAATGTGTTCTGTTTAATACACACAAAGTGTATTAGTACAGAGAGTCGGAATAATAGACGATACTATTATCTATTTTTTGTAATCAAGACAAACCTACTAAAATTCTGTACTACAGTCGTACTGGTAGTATGTCTATTTACATCTAAACTGTGAGTATAAAACTTATATTTTGCAAGAATCTAAAATTTGATCTTCTGTGTGCAAGCCGTACTCTACACATCAGATTAAATACTATACAGAATATTAGATATCCATGCATAACATTAAAGAAATGATACATACATTGCTCATAAAGATTATCATAAAATAAAAAATTAATTTTATTAAAATAAAATTAAATATTAAAAATATAATTTTCAGTATACCAACTCTAACATAATCCTCAAACAGTCTGCTGTCAAACTCTCCACTGACCGACATCCTCAGTCGTGAAGGCCAGGCCTGTTGATACAGACCCAAGAAAGGGGCTCGATGTGCAGAACTGTACAGATAACTCATGACAGTATTAGGCCTGACCTGAGTACACCCAAACTGACAGAGAATGCGATACGAATGAAAGAAAGTGGCAAGCTTTAAGCTAACCAACAGAACCCTCGAGTGATCCACAGCGATAGTAGTCATGAAAGATATATTTAGCTAGGGGAATAACCAGGAGATGTCCTCCCCGGTGAAAGAACTCAGATAGTCCTTCCAAGCGGCTTTAGTCGAGTAAAGACGATAAACCTGACAATGGATGAAGGACTTCACATTGTAGCTGTTAGATACAGGCTTCTCCGGCAAGTTTACCATTTCCATCAACCGAACCTAAGAGAAATAAAAAAAAAGAGTTGAGAGGAAAAATAAAGAGAAACAAAGAAAAAGGAGAGCTGAACGGGAAAATAGAGAGAAAAATAGAGAGCTGAGCAGAAAAACCACGAGAAAAATAGAAAAATGAGAGCGAGTGAACCACCTACAGTAGGAGAGCATTGCTAGCAAAGTAAGTGGCACCCTCGGTATGGACTACATCAAGGCTAAGTTATTAGGGTTGGTATACTGAAAACTATGTTTTTAGTATTTAATTTTATTTTAATAAAATTAATTTTTTATTTTATGAGA